>JBBPDC010000038.1:15966548-15994215 GCA_037974485.1 Hemigrammopetersius urotaenia
CTTGAGAGGAACCAGACTCATCAGGGAACCCATCCTCATTTGGGTGATTACAGATACAGATTATAGAACATAATGTGATATCATATTTAAACACAGAGTACCACATGCACCCATGCAAGTTTTTCCCCCCATTCATTTACAGCAGAGCCAGAAGACCAAACACCAACAGAGAAAAACTCATTAGCTCAGAGTCCAAAGACCAAGCAAGACATTCACATACAGAGCTTATCTCTCGCAAATCATTTGTTTCACTCTCCCTGTATCTCCACCATTACTGAAGCTTTAGCTGTATAGTTTCATAACTTCCACACCCACTTCTTTCCTTCCACACATCACAGACTCAAATATATAATGCCTGCTGATTCAAATATATCTGCATATCATTTATGTCAATGTCTCAATTGTTTTCACCTTGATGATTAGGCAGAATCATTCAAATACTGACTTGATTTTAATTAGGGCTGTACAATATAGCGCAAATTTAACATCATCGCGATATCAACATGCGATATACATATCGTGAAAGACTGACTGAACTACTATAAATTGTGTTTTTCCAAAGCTCTTCACCCAGTGCCACAGAGAAGAGGGCAAAAAAAACACTGGGCAGTTTCTTCATCTTCTGTGCTACTGGCACAAGCTGTGGAAGCTGAACTCAACAGCTACCTGCTGTCCCCCACCAAAGACAGTGAAGCAAACCCTCTGGTTTGGTGGAAACTCCACCAGGACAGCTACCCACAGCTGAGTAAACTAGGCAGGAAGTATTCTCTGCATACCTGCAACTAGTTCACCTTCAGAGAGAATTTTTAATACACCAGGAAAATTGTAACATGCCAACGCACATGTTTAAAGCCTAGCAAAGTAAACTTGCTGGGTTTCCTAGCAAAGATCTTGCCATAATAAAGCATGCATCCACAAGTGTGCACACACAGAAACACACACATACACTTACATGACTACACACACAGACACAGTACATTACACTGCATAGTGTCCTACAGTGACTGTTCCCTAATACATGTAGTTAAATTAAACTACTTTGTAATATATTGTTCATTTTGCTATTTGTTTCTGGCTGAGAACTTACTATAATTTAAATACTGTTTACATTTATTTCAATAAAAAAAAAAAGATATTTTTCAACAAGGTTAAATGGTTCAAATGTTTTATGCAAGGCATTAAAATGCTCTGTTTAAGTACATTCTTTTTTTTTTTAAAAAAAAAACATGTTGGAATGGAAATATTGCATTTCAGTTTTTTCTGCATAGACTAGTCAGCATCTGGAGTCTATGCTACCAGCAAATCCAAAGCAGAAAAACATTAAAACTATAAAGTTTTTACTTATTGTGATATCGTCATCGCAACACTCAACAACATTATCACATATCACATGTTTTCCTAATATTGTGCAGCCCTAATTTTAATATCTGTATCTGTATCTTTCAAGACCTTGGATACACACACACACACACACACACACAATAATTACAGCAATTAATAAAAGTTTTTTGCTAGGGTCATTTTAAGATTGTTGAGACCCATTTATATGATTTATCTATAGTTCTGATTGAGGTCTGGTACAACATAATTAACAAGTACAGAAATATGGAGCAGAAATGGTGCCACACTTTTGTGAGGAAATACGGCTGTCAGCCTTTCCTGGTCATGGTAAAGATTAATAATGTCTTTTATGGATCAAATGAACACAATAATTTAAATGAATCCATCAGCCACCTACAATTTTGACAAGATAAGGTACCAATTTTAATATAAAACTGAAAACATCTGAATGTCACATATCACATATGATCTATTTAAAAGATCCCTGATTAGCCATCTCTGGTGGAAATGACACTAAAAGAATGAGATATTTTAACTGTGTGTACAGTGACAGTAAGGTGTTGGGCCAGGGGATCAAGGGCTAAAGCCCCAAACGTTACATTAATACACCTGAAAATTTTTAGTTAAAACTAGTCCACATCCCTGATCTTTCTTGAAGTCATGGCAACAAACCTCCAATGCCAAACCAACACGTACAAATGAGAAAAGTCTTAATGTAATGTAGAGTGATGTCCAAACATAGTGTTCAGCAGTTAAGGCTACATTAAGAGTACGCACAGGCTTAGACAGGCTGTTGATTCCTTTAATGCATTAAAGAACTTGTACTTTTATAGAGCATGTGTTCTCATTTAATATTTTTTACAATGCTTAAATTTAGGCAATCTATGAAGCTGAAGTTCACATTGTTTGTTCCACCTCAATTGGGACAGCAATCATGGTGCTGTGCGAGCACCAAAAGGTCACAGCTGCACAATTCAAAACTATATTATCAAATGGAAAGCTAAGTTCAGCTTGGAGTAAAACAAGTAAAAACCAGACCTTACAGAGAGATCGTTAATAAAGGGGGCGTTATTTCAGTCACCCATGTAAAAGCAACGCCAAGATTCCAATGAGATTAATGGCGTTAAAAAAATTAATCTATGCCCACCTCTAGTTTCTTTATTTGTTTTCGATCGCTGCACCATAATAATGCTAACCGCTAATGCTAACATTTTCTGATTTTCTGATTCTGCTTATTTACCTTTACATTTTCTTTAAGGGTAATGCATTAAACTGAGTTTAAAATGAAATTAAAGTGTCAGGTGAGCATATTTGGTGGCATATTTAGGGTTTACACTATAAAAAGACATGTGGTTTTTCACTACACATGGGTGCTCTTGGAACGTAACCCCCGCAAAAAGCAGGGGATTACTGTATTCTGATAAGTCAAAGTAGTTTTATAGCAATTACTTTCCCTGGGTGAACTCAAACTATGGCATCAAAACCCTCCACATCACAATAGAGCCACCCTATTCCCTCACTGCAGGGGTCCAGCACCTTTCCTGTGTACACTACATTTGCGCTCTCCCACTTGTGAAGAATATGGTGAAGGATCTGTCAATCAGTGCCTGTAGTTTGTACACCGCTGAACTCTTAGATGTGCATTTGTCCTCCTAACGTGGGATTTTTCCTACTATAATATCCTGCTCTGTGTAGTGATGGACAGATTGTTGATGACTGAGTACATCCTGCACTCACCTGAGGAACAGCTGCTTGTGTTTCTTCTTACATATCACCCTCTTTCACCGTGTGCTTCCCTCCAGTTTGCAGCTCTATTTGCTGTCTTTCTCGTAGATGTAAACACAGATGTTTCCGTTTCTGTTCAAACAAAATCCCACAGCCTTCGTAACTAAAAGAATGTTCGTTATTGAAACACAACTGACTGAAGCGCCAAAGTCCGTCAGATCTTTTTCTCTTGCCTTCTTGATTTAAAATTAAGGTCAACTAGGGTCTGCTCAGCAATAGGATGTTAATTGTTTACATGAATCTTCATTCTATTTGAAGCTTAATATATAAAAGGTTTCAAAATGCAAATTGACCCTTGACTCAGAATTATAAATCATGTCCATACCGTCCAGCCAAATGTGTGCATCATTAAACACTTCTTGCATTCGTGGAACGGATTAGTCCAATCGCCAGTGTCCTGAACATGTGCCCACTAGTTGACACTTAAATCCCATTTAAAGCATCCCAAACCTCAATCAAATACTTATGTAGGTCTAGGTCGGTGAAGGTTAGTCAGCACTAAAGGGGTTACATGAGGATCATTAATCAACTTCAGTGGAATCACGATTAATGAACTTACTCTCTCCATTAAAGCCTTGGCATATCTGATACATAGCATGCACATCTGTGTGGTCACCAAACATACATGACACCTTTTCTGCTTAATAGTTAACCGTTGTCCTAACTGACAAAAAAAGCAAACACCAAAACTCCCAATAAGATTATAGAGAAGCAAGATTCTAGGGCTGCAACGATTCATCAAGTAACTCGATTACAAAAATTGCTCGAGGCAAAAACTCTGCCTCGAAGCCTCGTTAAATTCCTACCTATGGGTCTATATGGGCCGGGATCTGATTGTTTCACACAGAAGGAGGTACACCACTAGCGCGTCATATATTCTGAATTAGTTGGCGCGGAGAGTCAAGATGTCCGTAAATGGCAGAACTGTCTAAAGTTTGGGAACACTACATTCTAAAGAAGGAAGAGAACAATGTGCAGTGTGTATACTGCAAAGTAGACCTGGCTTATCACAACAGTACGACGTCAATGATTCAGCATTTAAACCGAAAACATCCACATGCTATTTCACCAAGCGTCGCTGAAACAAGGCAATGTATGCATTGATGTTAGCTGATTTTAATCGCATATATGGTATTTGACGCGAGTAGTCGTGATGCGGTTTGACTAGATATGATGTTTAGCTTTGATGTTTTTAAGTAGTAAACTTATGTTCAATTGCAAGAGAGAATAGCGTAAAAAGAGAACCCCTTCTTCACACATATGTATCTTATCACTCATCTTATCTCTCTCACTCAGGCACATCACGCGTGCACAAACAAACACACACAGTCCCTGTGCTAGGTTACCATAGCAAACCACTTAAACACTAAATGGGTAAGTTGCAATAAATGGGCTTAGTTTTGGAGCCAAATGTTGGAGTTGTAATACATTTTTAAAAAAGATGCTTCATCGTTTTTACAGCCACAACATTTTCGTTAAAAACGCAAAAACAAAATATCCGATTGCTCGATTAATCGATCGATAAAGGGCTAGATTAATCGATTACAAAAAGAATCGATAGCTGCAGCCCTACAAGATTCTTTATTACTGACTGTACACACTGTACTGCAGCCTCAATTCCTCAACTGCATGTACAACAGGGGAGTTAAAAAAAAAACACAACCTGAGGCAACATGATCAAAAGTATTTCCCTGGTATTTGGTTCCAAACGGCTGAGGAGCCTTGCTCTCTAACCCCTTCTACAGTGTAAGAAGCTTACACGCTTCTGTGCCAGATAATTAAGTGTATACAGTCCCTTAAACGGAGACTTAGTGCTTAGTGCAAGGCCTAAAATAGACCCTGCTAAAAAGAGCTTAGTGGAAAGACACAGATGAGAGAAAGTGAATGGTAGACATGGTTTGTCCAAAAGGAAGATCAAAAGTAGGGTGGCCACATACATCAATACATCACAACCTGACGAGAGTGGCAGGTCACGGGTCAGCATTAAACCCACTGGCAGCCTGAAACCACTCCACTCTGTCAGCAGCACATGCATCTGCTGACATGGACAAGGAACACACACACCCATCTCAAGTGATGCTCAGGCACACACACAGCCTTGATAAACACACACTCTGGTAATCCTCACTGCACTGTCCAGTGAGAGTGCAGTGACAACTGCTCAGATATGAGCACTCAGTTCACAGCACGCGTCATTGCACGCAGGCGGGAGAACTGAGGGACCCGTCCATATAAACATGTAGCACCTATGCCATCTGTTGCATTGTGTTTTGGTCCCCTTTTGCTGACCACGAGGCGCTTTTAATCATTCTCAATCCTGTCAAGTTAGCCAGCTGGTGTGCAGTCCCCCCGTTAATCTGGCCTGGGCATTAGCCGGTCCTTTTACTGTACAATGTTAGTCCTTGGTAAGGGCACTGATCCAGCTACTTAGAGAGATAAGCAGCTCCTGATGTAGTCTACGGCCATCGGACAACCTAGTGGACAAACAGAGCAGAACTGATTCAAGAGCTACTTGAGGCCTATATCAATGGAGTATGACAAGACATTCTGTAAAGAGAGGAGAAACAAGAGCTTAACAAAAGGTAAACTTGATGCCCCGACAGACACAACCCACTCCATCTTCCTACTTCAACCAAAGCCCTCACAACAGTGTAAGGATATCATGTCCTGCCTTTAAAGTAGAGACTCAGTATTCGTCATGGACTAGATGAAGCCTTTTTACTTTATAAGGTTTTTTCAACAATGACAACATGATTGAGCCATAAATTTGAAATTTAGGCATATAAGCTTTTGACCTCTATGGTGAATGCTCAGTCCTGCATTCTCCTCCTGATTGTGTATATTTCATTCATACAGCCAGTAACTGTGTGCCAGTCTGTGAAGTGGGTGCCAGTCTATGCCATAATGTGGGTGCCCACAGGCTGGGTGCCAGTCTGACTGCGTCCGTGTGTGTAAGGGAGCCCAGCAGTGTGATCAGAAGAGGACTGCCAACCACACAGGGAGTAAAGGAAACGCTGACCTTTCCACAGCCCTTTGGGTTCAGATTTCACAGCCACGCAGAGGTGATCTAATCTCACACGACAGGTCGCCACGGTCTCTTGGAGATCAGACAGGTACTTCTGGCGACCAGGGTGGTGTTTGGAGACATGTCCACATGCCCTTCAGCAGCAAACGTGGCCCTGTGTGCTCTGAGTGGTCGTGTGATCTGTACGTACCGGTAGGCTGGAGGGG
Organism: Hemigrammopetersius urotaenia; assembly: GCA_037974485.1. Lineage (NCBI taxonomy): Eukaryota > Metazoa > Chordata > Actinopteri > Characiformes > Alestidae > Hemigrammopetersius > Hemigrammopetersius urotaenia. The sequence continues at coordinate 15,972,906 of JBBPDC010000038.1, forward strand.
ATGCTGCAGGAAGGAAGGCTCTGAGATGAGGACAGGCTCCAGCTGGCTCCAGGGTCCTCTGCAGTGTGAGAGCTAAACACAAGGACTCCTCACGACGACCACCCTCGTGCTGAGGAAGACCATCCCTGCCATCGTGACTTAAAAAGGCCCTTACCGAGGCTGTGTCGACATACTGAGAGGCCCGAGAGCGTTAAGACGGAGAATCCTCCAATATGTGTATCCTCTCTCTTCTCCAGCTCCCCCCCTCTCTGCCACCTCGCAGTTCTGCAGCCAGACGCGCGTCCAGCTCTCTGATTGGCTGGCGGCGAGAGGGCGGGCGCCTTGATTGGTCAGGTGAGCAGGTGACTCGATAACGCGGAGCCACGAGAGCCGGTTTGATTCAGTTCACTAACTCGACTCGCTCCACATCTCTGTTTCAATGAATCGATCGTCCCATCCAACGATTCACTGATTCATTTCAGTGGTCTTTATTCCAAATTATTCCATGAAATTAAAATTAATCACGTACATCGAATACAATTTCTATGATTACATTTAATAAGTCAAATTATTACGTTGAAAATTATGAATTATTTGAATTAAATTCCATAATATTAAACTCTATTATTAAAGTCTACATTGAGTCTGGACCTCAAAATGCACCCATAAGGAAATGGAAAGCCATCTGTATTCAGACTCTACCGCTCCTCCCTGTTTCACATCCACACAATCATCTGTTTATTAGCCTGAAACTACTTTGTTTTGCAATTTCTTACCAGGTTTAAACCATTTCGTTTCTATGTGCATTATTACCTTACGATTATATACAATAATCTACCATGTGCAATATTGTGCACAGGTGCAAAAATATTATGTGAATACCACTACTTATGTCAGTTATATACTACTTATTTCTACTTCATGCAATAACACACTTCTAACCACCATTTATTAGTATCTGTGTGAGTTACTTATCCACAGTATTATGCCCGGCTTTTGTGTGTCACATTGTTTTTTCTGTTTTTTTGTTTTAATTGGATTTTATATTGTTTTATATTGTTCTTGTCTTTGTGCTTTTTTTCTGGAATCAGTAAAGTTTTCTGATTTTGATATTTACAGGTTAGTCAATAAATTCGTCAGTCAATAAATCTCATTCAATAAATTCATTTAGCATATATAATACAAACGTTTTCAATTTCCTCTAGGATCAATAAAGTTGTCTGGTACTGACTCTAGTGAATATTCTACTACCCGACTCTAGAAAAGAATCAGTTCAAAAGAGTGATTCATTCACGAGTCGTACACGTGAGTGAGCTGCCTATAGTCTTGACATAGAGCGGTGCAAGCCTGGCCTGTTTCAGCCAGCAAAGGTGAATCTCTTCATTAAAGGGGTAAAACTGTATCAAATTCTGGAGATTTAGTAAAGTGGGCTTATTCTGCTGTCCTGTACACAGAAGGACACTTTAACCCACCATAACTGGCAACAAACTGGGGTCCATGCCAAAATAAAAAAACAACCCCCCCCCCAAAAAAAACAAAAACATTTAAATAAAATATATATGGCATGTATGACTTATTTATTACATGAAATCCTAAATTTCTTTTAATTTTCATCAGTTAAAGTTTTTTGACATTACAAAGAACTGTGTCAGTTACATGCTGACGCTCTTATCCAGAGCGATGTACACCAGGGCTCAAGTAGTCCAGAACTGTTTCTTAAACCTAAACTTAAATCAACGTCCACTATTCAACCAAGTTACCGTACACTAGGTATACCTAAACAACACCAGTCAAAGTCAGAAGTTAAGACAAAAGTAAGAAAGGGATAGGGATAAGATTTACAAAATGCTAGATAAACGCATTGTAGATAATGTGACAGTACAGTGAAGCAAAGAAAGTGGTGGTGAGATTTTTTTTAATATAAAGTTCGGATTAAAGTTTTAACAATAAGGTCCTAACAGAAGTCTTGCCACGCAGGACAGGGTGGCCCATTACCATCCTCGAGTGGGCTTCCAAGTGCCTACAATCTTCCCTTTGGAATGAACATAGTAGACTGGATGCATCGCAGCTGTAGCACAGGCCTGGAAAATCACAGGGATGTATAACCTTGAGTTACTGTCAGGTATCTTACTTTCTGGATGCAATGTGTACATTTCAGAGTTAACACTGTTACATTTCTTCTATAAGTTTTAATCATTTCTAATCACTGCTGCATTCTGAGGACCTGGATGAGCCATCTAGCCCTCCGGGTAGTGAAGATGTGCCCAAACATTCATGTGGAACGCAACACCACAAGGCTTTCTCACAATGCCACAATAGTAAGGCAGATACAACAAAATCTTGTATACAAACAAAGTTAAGGAACCATAATGGGGCTTGAAGGCCAATAAATCAGTTTCAAACATGTTTAATAGAATCAAAGAACTTTGTTCTGTGATCTTCAGAAAGAAAACATTTTACAATTGATGGGGCTGACATGGACAGAAGGGGGATACAACTATATTCCTCACAAAAGTACTACACTGTTCCATCTTTTTCTTTACAGTTAATTTTCCAATTAGTTTTTTTCAGCATATTTATATTATTTTGTTACAAAAAAGGGTGCCACAAAGGCTTTTTTGCAATGTGAGCATGAAGAACCTTTAAAAGGCTTTGCAAAACCTTTACATAATGCAGATCTCCACCAACTTAAGGGTTCGTCCCAGAACTGTGAAAATATGTGGTGGGCATTTAAGGTTCTTCACGCTCCCACCTCAAACATGTTTCTGAATACACACAATGTTTCTCCATCGACTGAAAGCTTCTTTGGTGAGCCAAAACTGGTTCTTCTGCGGCATCACATGGAGAACCCTTTCAACCACCTTTATTTCTAAGAGTGTATGTAGTGCATGTAAAATTTCTATATGGAATGGACGATCTGTACATGACAACAGTGCAACTGAAGGCAAAGACAGACACACACACACACACAAGAAAAACAGTCTTTACTTACATGGTGCGGCATAAGGGAGAGCATTGAGCCCAGAGGGAACTGACTAAAATCCAGCTTTCCAGAGACAGGCTCCACCCTGCCGTGCTCTTGAGTCATGGACAGCAGCCTAACAAACAAAAACACTTCACTTTTACCAACATAAACTAAGATCTACTCTGTCTGATTATCTGCCATTATTTTTTCTTTACATACATCCTGATAGTGTGAATTTACAACATGCTGAACTTTCATAAGGCATTTCATTTTCACTCTCATTCATGTGGTTTGTGAGAATACGTACACAGAATACACTTCTGTGCATTTCAATGCAAAATTACTATTTATTTGCTAAATTAAAACATAAAATGACATGTGGCAAAAGCAAAGTTATCAATACAATGGGTTTTTTTTGTTAAATGTTAAACCCAACAAATAGATACTGTGCACTAAAATGGTAAGACAACGGCACATTTAATTGTGTTACTTGTAGAAGATGTGTCTACTTTATTAGTATGTCTTTGCTAAGAAAATCAACAAAATGTTATTTGGCTGTTTGCTTAGTAAAAAAAACTTTAAAAAAAAAAAATCTTCAGAATACCACCACTGGGTTCCTGAGCAAGAAACTAAACCCCAAGCTGCTCCAGGAGACTGCCCCCTGTAGTTAGGGAATGGAAGTGTCTGCAAAACGTAAATGTAATGTAAATGTTTATGTTCCTGTGGTCTATTACTGGGGTAAACAAGTCCCAGAGGATTTCAGTGAGGTACATTTTGGAAAGTTTCATGTTTAAACACACCTGATTCAGCTCACTGTGTCATTACAAGATTTTATACTACATTTCACACAACTCATCACGTTCATGTGCTTTATGTCAGCAGTAAATGAAAAACATGGAGACCACAAAAAATTGCATCAGAAACACGGTTACCTTCACATTACTATTGTTTACCATTTGTATAGTGTGTTTGATTACTTTTCTGAACTGACTATCACAACTTTAAATGTACCCAGTTTCATTATTTAGGGTGTTCATGTGGTGAGACTTATGGTGAGAAACTTCCAGTAAAACCAAAACAACTTGAAAGGAACTTTAGTAGGTGTGTTAGATCCAGGGAGAAAAAAATAACCAAACTGTTCTGGACTCAAGACCTACCCACACGAGTACAGTCATATTTCTGGTCTCAGCAAGTCATTTTCCAGACACCAGGCCAAAGTACAGCTTTCTATGGAAGAAGAATCCTGTGAGCATTAAGAAACATAATATTTCTTACTTTAGTTCTGCATGGCCCTCAATGACAGCATATCCTGTAGGTAAACGTCCTCCTCCATCATGGCTAAGGGCAGTCCAGCCACAGTCTACCAGCAATTGGTTCCTGTGCGGGTAGTGACCTATGACTCTCGTCAGAACTCGTACTGCAACATCCTCAGGTATGCAGGAGCCAATCAGAGACTGCTGAACGTCTATATACAGACACACATACACAAGATCTGCAGAGTGAAAAGACTTTCAGGGATAATTAACAAAAACGAAGCATCGCCTCTGTGTGGTCAATACCACATATACTACTGACCATAAAATACATAGTTTCCAGGATGGACCTCGCTTAACATTGCCATGTCTGGAACTGGGTGGCTACAGGAAGGTGTGGAGCCGATGCTCGATTTAGGACCTTGAATTCCTACAGCTTTTAGTCTGCATCACACAATACAATAATGAGTGCATTAAAGGCATGAAATTATATTACAAAAGTAGTTTTCTTGAGAGAATGAATGAAACTAGCGAAACTACAAACAAGTGTCTAAGATTTGTTTTTAAAAACAAAGCTGCAATAATATTTCATTCAAAGTAGCAAATGACATAGACAGCATACTTCTCCATGAACTGTAATGTGATTGTTGTAGCTTCTTGGGCGACTGCCTTGATTTGGTCCTCCCCCTTACAGCCATAGGTGTTTCCACAGTGGGTATAAATTCCTGTTAGCTCCACCCCTTCAGTCCCAAAGATTTCCTGGGCCAATCGCAGGGCAGCAGGCTCAGCGTGATGGACACCAGCTGAAAAAGTTTACATTACATTTCTCAGTTATCATATATCTTCATTTCTCAGTAACTGAACTCAAAAAATGAACTGTAAGAACATAGCAGAGGCAGGAATGCACAGACACGAACCAGAGTTTTAAAATGCAAAGTAAATCAAAGTGGTCCCTAATAGTCGTGCGTAAACACACCACCGCACAGCACACAGTGTGAACAATGCAATGTTTTTTTTTGCATTGCTCAAAGGTATCTCAGTGGTGCCACTAGCAGTACTGGGATTCAAACCAACAATCTTCTGATTGCAGGGGCAACACCCTACTCACTAGGCCACTAGCTGCAACCTCACCCTTTTTTTCCTTAGTAAAGAAAACAAATCTTTGCAATTGGGCAATTATGAAAACAAAAGTTATTCACTGATATTTATATTTATATAATCACTTTAAGCAACTTCTACATTCACAGTTCTGAAAATATATGACATACTCCAGATGTGCCTGCCTCACCTCTACCATTGTCACAGTCCAGTTTCATCCACACATGCCAGAGTTTGCCTTCCCTCAGTGGTCTGTTCGTCAGTTCCTGTAGGGCATGGACATTGTCCACCAGCACATGGAACATTGACAGCCTCTCTGAAAGCTCAGCACAGCGCTCCACTTTGTCAAAAGGCAGTGGGTATGCATAGAGAATGTCATCATATCCGTTGTCAGCATAGAAAGACGCCTCAGCCAAAGTGGACACCACAATACAGCACCGTGAGCCCCCAGTCATGATGTCTGCACATTCGCTGAAAGAAAAATTATATTATATATTAATAAAACCTGATTTACTGTACAGCTGGAGTCCTTGAAACGGTCTGTTTTTCCTGCAGCGGTAATCTGCCTATAGACCAAACCTCCACAATCTGGACAAAAGTGTAGGGACCATTACACCAAGAGGGACTTTAATAACACTACATGCAAATACATAAGACTTTGTCTTGGTATGCTGAAGCATTAAGATTTCTCTTCACTGGAAGTAATGGGCCCCAGCCCAAACCTTGAAAAAGGTCCCAATAGTTTTGTCCACATATTGTATGTCACGACTGTGAGCAGGTCTCACAGTGTTTTGTGGGTCTTCATGTGAGGTCTCAGCTGGACTCCCAGCTTCTGGAAGCGCTCCAACATCACACTGGCGTTTCTCTTCACGACATCGAGGTCAACAACAAAAGCCGGGGTACAAAGGTCCTTGATAAACTCGACAGCAGTGCCGGTCATCGTTCAAATACTGCAGAAAAAACAGAATGAAAAGAGTCTAGTTAGAGAACAGGCACTGATAAAGATACCAAACGGGACTTCTCTCCTCTGCAGAGTCCTACTTTATGGTGTTCACGGAAAAACATTTACCGAGCCACTGGTAAATGTGCACACAGACAGCATGCTAAAATTATCCCTAAAACTACATTAGACGTTATTTTAAAGGACTTTACATGGAAGCACTTACTTTTCTCTGCAGTCGTCTGTCCCTGAACCTTTACAAGCGACAGGGCGGTCCCTGCAGTGCCTCATCTAATTGGCCCACCATTGTTGACTAAAGGCAGTACCAGCCAATGAAATGTCTCAGATCCGCAGAAGTGTCATGTGGTTTCCTGGTGGATGTGTTGTGAGAAGCTGGGGTGGTCAGTCTTATTCACAAAGTGGCTGCAGATCTCACCCGTTTCTACTACTTTAATGAATTTGTCTCAGTGTTCAACAATGTGTTTTAAATGGGCCACAGGACAGAATTACGTGTGGGTTATTATTTAGTTCCCCCTTATAGTCACATGTGAACACAGCACAGTCTGCACAATGTGAAATTCTTTCTCTGCATTTGACGTGAAGCAGTGGGCAGCCCCTAGGGCGCAGTGTGTTGGGATGATTCCTCACTCAAGGGTATTTCAGTGGTGCCACTGACAGTTCTGTGATTCAAACCCATAGCCTTCTCTAACCACCTGGCCACCAGCTTAAACAATACATCCACCTAAATATAAAATTATGCATGAAGCCAAGTAAAACAATACTCAGATCAACAAAACATATAGGATTGAAGGTGGTTGCTATGGAAACAAGACAGAACCCATGGCTGATTTAGAGATGTACGTGTTCATGTACAAATTGTGAAGAAATATATATGTAAATGTTGCTGTAACAGCTAATAATTTTATTGCAATTTATTTCCAAACATGTTGCACCTTCATGAAAAAGGATAGCAAAAGGATAGATTTAAGCTAAGGCACCTCAAATTTTCCAGTTTTCTCAAATTACTGTAGGAATGTAACAATTTTTTTGGTGGCAGAGAACAGTGCCCCCTACTGCCAATGTACTGCATTATATAGGGAGTAAGAAATATTTTGTGACGTAACTAACAGATTGTCGAGTGCTACTGATAAATTGTGGAAGTACTTAACATAATTACACACTTAACAGATGAAAACACAACAGCAAGTCTGGGTACTGGGACAAGGACTGTGATTAGGTAATCAATTTCTTGGGCAGGAGCCAGAAAAATATGTCCCATGCCTAGCAGGAATGTTTCTAATGAGAAAAAAAAGATTTGTTTTTTCAAAGTTGTACTGTGTCTGAAAACATTTTACTGTAGAGTATATCAATATTTTATACTATGCCGATTTTGACAACATTGACGGAAAAGCAAATTTGTTCTTTACCACAGCATTTTTTTATTGTACCATCACGGAAGTTGACAGAACAGTGGGGTCCATTATTTGAATACAGCAATTCAAATTTCTTGTTACATCATCATCTCATTCTTGAATTTATTGAATTCATTTCATAACAGTGTTCTAAATGACTCAAATACGTATGAACTGGGCACATTCTGCTCTTTACAGCTATGTATGTCAACATACTTTTTGTTTTCATTCCATTGCCCTCTCATAAGTATATAGCAAAAGCAAGGAGTGCGCCTGTGACTGAGGATAGATCATTCTGGTCTGTCTTTGTTACTGGAAAAAAAAAGCTGTGGTGTGACTGGTTCCCTGTGTCAAATAAGAAGTGAATAAAGAAGGCACAGATTAGGCTTTAATGGATCTTCATTTCATCTGTGTCTAGGGCAAGGGTGCTCAACTTCAGAGTAGTCTGTCCAGTACAGTTTGCTGATTTCCCTGCTTCAGCGCACCCACTTGAATCAAATCATCAACCTGTGCTAGACTCTAGCCCCAAGACTGAAACCGAGCCCCCCTGGTGTAGTGCAACATACTGAGGCAACTATGTCTGAGTCTGAGACATGCGATATGTGCTTTTGTCTATATGGCTTTATTGAACCCTGAATTAGAATGGTTTCAGCTGATATGCAACAACGTATGAAAACAACTTTCAACAATATACAGGAAAACTCCAGTCTTGCTCTGGTTAAGCACCTTTGTGTGAACTCAAAATTCAGGTAGAGCCCTCTTTGGTATCACAAAAAAAGAGAAAAAAACACTCTACAATGGCATCAAAAAGTTAAACATTCAGTATATAATCTTTGGAGGGTTGATCTTTTAAGATTTGTTTGCAGTGTGCTCCTGCCCCCTTAGCCCAATTGCCACTGGTGCATTATGGAGTGAGCTTGATGACAAGGATGCAACCCACATATCGCTGCTTCTACTCAACTTGCAGGGTCAAGAAATTTATATGCAAGAATACACATGAAAGCCACCCACTACTGTTAGAAATTCATGCGATTCTTAAATCTCCTGAACCTACAGAGTTGAGATGAAATCGATTCAGACTCTGACCCTAATGACCAAGCTGACTCCGATAATACACAAATTCCTCCCCTCCTCTAGTGTGACCTTTAGATCCCCCTCCTTCTCTCAGCATATCCACCGAACGAAGCGCTCAAAGAAGCTGGGCTTGAGGAGATGGTTGAAATCCTGTCCCCTGAAAATGGCTGACTTGTCTCCCAGAGCGAGCTTCGTCAGCACTTCTTGGTCGACGTCACGGCCCATGGCGATCACTGTGGGAACGCCCTCCTCCCTGCGCATGGAGCTGATGCCCTCTTCCAGATTTTCGTTGCTGGTGTAGCCATCAGTGATGAAAACGAAAGAGATCTCAGCATTTCGACGAGTCAGCCGGCTGGCCCCACTCATCAAGATGTTGTTGACGGCGTATATGATGGCTCTGCCCACATTGGAGGACGAATCCATGTATCTCAGATTTGCCAGGCCATTGGAGATGACAGAACTATTGCTTGAGAATTTGAAAGCCATATCTTGGTTATCAGCATCACCATACTGCAGCAAAGCCACACGGGTGTTTCTTTCGTCAGTGTCAGTACGAGCCATGGTCAGGCGCTGAGTCACTCTGTCCACAAACTCTTTGACACGGCGGAAGTTCTCCAGACCCATTCGTTCAGAGCCATCCAGCAAGAACACCAGATCAACAGGCCGCTGGACACAACTGGCCACTGCAGGCTCTGTAAGAGACACAACATTGATCACCGCTCAACAATCAGAACTGAGCTCACACAGTCAAATAATCTAAAGTAAGCTGTAAGGATGAAAATACAACTCCTTTTAGAGTCCTTTTGCTAAACCAGAGCAAAACAAGATTAAACTGTACTTTTGGTTGATGTACATTGCAGTTTATCTGATGATAGGGGGCTGATAGGTGCCATGACAGTGTTTCTGTTAAGCCAGTCAAGTCAAATAAGTGCTTCAAACAGACATAAAAACTTTGCTTGAATCAGGACTTGGTTGCTAGACATGTTTATTTGATACAAAACAGCAATAATGCCCTTTGGCTCATGTATATTTACTGCAGTCTCAGAGCCCTTTATTTTTTTAATGGTACATTTCTAATATACAACATGAAATAATGGTAGATATGTTAACAACAATGGACATCAAAACTTTCTCAGTTCATATCCTAATTTGCAATGCTATTTTTTAAACTTTCCAATTTGTTAATTGAATAAATAATACTGGATATTTAAAGTTCGTTCACAGTGAAATGCTTTGTCCATCATAGTATCTAAAGTGTTTAACTAAAGCCCACACAAAAACTGTAAATGGAACTGTCATTTGAACCATCATCTTCTACTCTGTGCATTATGCTATGGGAATGTAGAGCTAGCTACAAATTACGTTAAGTATTTATCGTGAGCTAGCTGCAATTTAAGCAGTGATGAATAGTGATATAATCCTTTAAAACTGCATTAACATATTGCATTAGATATTGATGACAACAGATCAACGACAGGTGATCTTCTTACCGCATCATAAGTCTACAAACGTTTTGGATTTCATCTGATAAGCCATGAAAGCTAAAGAAATGGTGCTATTCTATCAAAAGCTCCGGGCCCTAAAAGTAATTATGTGCAAAATGCAAAACTGTATCACATGATTACAAAAAAACTTGAATAGTCACCACAGATGGAATGTGTACAGATGTACAGATGTGTGATCACTGTCTTTCACAGCTGATTATTCATAGCTATAACAAATCTCCCGTTCCAGAAATGTTCCTGTAAGATCAGAACCAGACTGACCATATCCTGAGGTTTCAAGCAGCTTAGCACAGGTTAATAAGACTGTATTGCGCAAGCAAAGTGTGTCACAGTCAATCAGGATGACTTCATTCTACCTCTTTGTCTTTTTCAAGTAGAGAGTTAAAAGAAAACAACATGAAAGGATTTTAAAAAGCAGCAGGAATCGAGGTCACAAGGAAGAGCTTTTCATCTCACTTATGGTCTCCCTCAAGTCAAAAAAGCAGATTAGCAAATTGCCATGCTTAGTAGTGGTCGCCCAATGGGCAATTACGTGTTAGTCATCAACTTCTGGCCATGAACATAGCCCTTTCACAACAATGTTAGCAACCACATTAGGGTTTAACTAAACTGTCATAATGTTATAATCATGCTTAGACCAGCTAGCCTTTAGATATTTTAGTGGTAATTCTTTTTTTTTCTCTCATATAATCCTACAGCGAGGCCAGAAATGTAAAGCCATAGCCATTGTTTAACTGCCCAGTTTTGCCAAATCAAGAGCCGGTGTTCCCTAACACAACCCCAAGGCTTTGTTAGGGTCACCCATGATGTCGCCATAGACAACTCTGAAAGAGTCAATGAACAGATCAGTCCACTGCTGTTTCTCGGGCCCGATGGCAAACTTGGCTCTCTGGGCTGTGTAGGCCATTGTGGCTACAGCCTTGCTGTAGCTATCAGGGTGCTTGGCCTCCTGCAGAGAGCTGATTAAGTTTGATACGCTCGGTACAGTGCTTGGGACAGGGTTGTCCGTCCCTTCCTCTGCAAGGGGTCCATGTAAGGGGTACCCATTCCACTGGGACGCCACATCTGCAAGTGAGCGGTGAGACAATAGTTTTAGCGGCCTCCGAGCAAATGGCCCCGCCCACTGAGCACAGTGCAAACTATGCTTGGATTGATATTGTTATCAAAGAGCAACTTCTAATGTTTATTTTGGAGCCATTCATTTGGGGTCTGCTACCAGCAGTATGCTTTTCTGTTATTCTCGATTTTTTTCATGTTTAAGGTATTTTTATACTGATTTAAAAAACCTGCCATTGTTACTTTAAAGCCAGCCTGTTTGCATTGATCATGGCTTTACCTAGTATCTTATTTTTGTTATTTAAGTTAGATCAAAGCACACAAGCATGATGCCACTGCTTTACGTCAAGTGAAAAGAAAGATTAGGCGTTTGGCAAAATTGTTGACGCTAATAATCAACCTTTGTGGTTGGGTAAAACCATCCGTTTTCAGTGGTGCGCTTTAAAGACGGTGTTCCTTGGTATGAATCCCACCACCATGAATTTCACACTCTTTAAAGCAAAGCCAGTTTTTTTTTTAAAAAGCATTCATGAATAACTTAAATCTTACCAGATTCACACGGAAGGTTAGGACAGACAATGACTGGGTCTAAAACACAAAAAGAAAAGACAAAATTGTCTCACATAGAGAAGTAAGGGGCGACTGATATTTATATGTATCTGCCTACAATGACTTACCAGGGCAAAGCACAGTCTCAATCCTGTCAATGAATTCCTCTGCTACCAAGTCAGTAAAGTGTTTCATGGGCATCACTCTCTCTTTTTTATCACAGGCGATGGAACTCAGGCTCTCGTTGTGAGGATTCTGTTCAAACATGTCTCCAATTCCAATGGCACTCACATCGATGCCATCTCTGCAGAGATACTTGAGGAGATCTGGATTATCCCTAGGGTCGGCGCGACCATCTGTGATGACCACCACAGTTACTTTAGCCTTGGCACGTCGACTGTCACGGATTAGGTTGTCATAGGCAAATTTCAAAGCGGATGGAGTCCATGTGCCACCAGCAATCCACTCCAGCTTCTTCACTGCCTCTTTGAAAACTGACAGGGTATTGATCTTGGAGTCGTTAAGGTGGATGGCCTGGAAAGTTCCACTGTGACTGAACTGGACAACACCAACACGTGTTCCTGCAAGGCGACACGTTACAACTCAGGGAAAGCAGATTAAAATAAAGCTGGCACAACAAACCATTTCATAAAACTCTAACCCAAACATCAAACATCAAAATCAAACAAGTGATAGTTATAGTGACCCTATAGTTGGTAAACAATCATCTCTTGGTAATGTAAAATGGGGCTACAGTGCACTGTACGCATAAATAAAGTGAATTAGCTCTTACTTTAATGTTAGATTATGATAGTAAAGTGCAGTAGTAAACTTTTCTCACCGGTTTCTGAGCTGGGATCCTTAGCTATTGAGCCCAATCTGTTGATGGTGTTGATAACAAAGTTCTTTTCCAGGGTAAAGTTGGTTAACCCCACACTCTCCGAGCTGTCAATCACAAACACAATGTCCAGTGCTCCGCATCTCTTCTCACAATCTAAAACAGAGGAGGGCAGAGACAGACAAACTCAGACCGAATTCAGACTTGCACATTTGTTTTCCTGTGGATTGACAGGTTGCTTGTCACTTACCACAACACCCACAGGTCTCTCTGATGTAGTTCATGATATCACATTCCTGAGAAGATTTAAAAAATGTAAAATTTAAATCTTGAACCATAGGCTTATGTATCAGTTATTTGTCCAAAGATTGATTCATTACCATGAGGTATATAGTAACTACTATGAAACAAATATGCAAATGTGGAGGAACTGAAGCATGTTCCTACAGACAGGTCCTTACAGTTTTAGGGGTTAATATAACTATGATTCCAGGACTTACCGTCAGGCCTGCATCTCCCTCTGGACCAGGATCACCCTGATGAAAAGATGATCGAATTGTAAAGTAGAAACTCAAAGGCTCAAATGCTTACGACTAACATTAACATGTGTTTTGGGTGATGATATCATCAGTAGCCAAGTGTGAGCAAGGTACAATGCATCTGAAAGACGTATTGTAATCCTATCACTCAGACAACCTTAACAGGTAGCCAGGGATGCATACGGCCCCATAACAGTGAACACTGTAGTGTGAACGCTAAAGCGTCTCAGTGTTAACAAAGAACCACTAATATCGACCATGTTGTTACCCCAGGCAGAAAATATGCAATAACTGTGAAACTTTGCAGATCATCTGCTATCAAGGTAGACTTGTGGAGCACAAGCAAAGGACTTGTGGGGCAATTTGGTCTCTCATGTAAGACACATTCCAAATGCAGGGTTGTCAAGGGCTAGGTTGTTTGGTTGTCCTTGTGATCAGATGACCAAAGAATGCATGTCCCGGTATGAGCAACTGTCAAACATACTCAGTCAATCCTAAAATTTAGTAACACGTTTGGCATTATGTGATATTTATGACAATCTAATGGACATGTGAGCTGTTCTATAACTATACAAGTAGCATCTTATATAATGTGGAAACACCATATGAGCTTTGTATCTCTTTTTAGCTCCTAATCAGGGCCACACCACCATATATCAATAAGATTATAAAATTTATTTTTTATCTTTTACTTTGAAGACCAAGTTTCTGTGCTTAAAGAGAAAGCTGGATGCTCTTCCTTTGGCTCGCCTGGGCAACACACTGCTCACAAAGTGTCTCACACAGTAATATCAGTGACTGAATCTGTCTGTCTGGCCTATTTAACAGTAGGGGAAACACTGTCTGAACAGCAGCTGTACTTACATCTCTTCCGCTTTCTCCTCTGGGTCCCCTTGGTCCAGGCTCACCTGAAGGTCCAGGCTCTCCCTGGCATTGAAAACAAAGACTTTTTCATCCTTATAATTTCGTAGCGCACTTCAACTTATATGGGTTATTTTTGAGCTCAGCCTCTGCGAATTTGAAATTGAGATGAAAATGGATATAAACAAAACAGATATAGATAGACTCACAGGTTCTCCAAGACGCCCTTTCTGGCCTGGCTCTCCCTTTTGTCCACAGTCCCCCCTGCTCCCTCGGGGTCCAGGTCTACCTTTTTCTCCTCTGTCTCCCTGTGATTTACGATTGTGAATTATGTTTTGCTAAGGGTTGTATCTATAAATGTATTAAAAAAAACATGCTGAACCAACTGTCACAGTACCGTTGATCCTCTTGGTCCTGGGTAGCTAAATCCTGGTCTACCTGTGTCGCCCTGTAGCAAGAGATACAGTAACATAATAGTTACAGTCATAATTATTAGCCCCTTTATAAAAACAAATCTGTTAATTTTTCTTTCTAAGAAAAGATCCAAGTATTTAAAGTGTTAAAGAGAATTGCTTCCAAAACAACAACGATGCAATTTCCAAGAAGTTTGATACAGATATTTTACTGATGCATGTCACTGAGACAAAGTAAATACAAAAAAAACCCTGATAGCATTCTCTTATTGCATTTTCATGCCATGTTTGCACACGTCTCCTGAGAGATCTTAGACCATTCTTCCATGACTGGTGATTGCTTAACATTGTTCCAGCTCGTGCAAAAAAGATGGTTTTTGGGCAAAAACCTTGAGCTCTTTCAAAAACACTAAAATTGGACTGAGATCTGGGCTTTAAGGCGGTCACTCTAAGACCTTGATTTCAGTGGTTCTCTAAAAAGAGCTTGACCAATTGTGATGTATGCTTTGAGTCATTGTCTGGCTGAAAAACCCAGCAAGAACTCAAAGCCAAACTTTAAATTATCCTTTGAAATGTCAACATAATCTTCTTTGTTCATGTATCCGAACAAGGTTTCCTTTGCCTGAAGCAGCAAAACACCACCACCACACAATGCTTCCGCCACCATGTTTAACTGTGAGAACTGTGCTTTTCGGGATGAAAACCTCTCCCTTCCTTCGCCAAACAAAAGCTGTATCCCTGTGCCCAACAGCTCCAGTTTTGTCTCATCAGACCGCAAGATTTGAAAAATTCATCCCCATGTTTCAAATGGTCCTGGACAAACTTCAGTCTAGCTTTGAAATGCTGTTGTCTGAACAAAGGGAGTTTTCCTTGGTCAATAATATTGAAGCTTCTCATATATTTTGACATCAGAATAGGGCAGTTTAGTGACAGTGGCCTTTGCAGTGTTCCGGGGGTTCTTTCTGGCATTATATTTCTCTCCAGAGTCTTTAAAATCTTTGATTGAGACCATGCTCAGGTTTGTTTCTGACAGAATATGTCACTTTGTATTTGGCTGTGAGGCACTGCAAACAATCCCCCTTCAAGTGAGCGTCTACTATCTTAACAAAATAGAAGCTGGGTGGTGGTGGCCTAGTGGTAGGATACTTGCCTGTGGACCAAGAGGTCATAGGTTCGAATCCTACCTTCAGCACACCACCACTGGGTCCATGAACAAGACCCTTAAGCCCAAGTTGCTCAAGGGAGAGATTGCCCCCTGTAGATAGGGAAATGAAGTCGCTCTGGAAAAAAGCATCTGATAAATGCCATAAATGTAAATGTAAGTTGTCTTAAAATGTACCAGTTGGAGGTTTTTACACTGATGAATGGTTTACCTAATATTGGGAAATTATGTTTAAGTTCAACATAAATGTAGGAAAATGTTCCCACATTCCCACATTTCCCACAATACTAGCCCTCATAGGGGCTAGTATTTCTGATTAAAAATTAACTGAGTTAGTGAATTGCAAGATATTGTAGGATTGCTTTTGTTAGTGTTGTCTTTCAAAAAATCCTTTTTAGCCTTACTCTGTCACATCACTCGGTACAGTCAGGGTGTGATTAATAAATATAGTTCTTCTATCTTATACATTAAGTCCTACCCTACCAGAGACCTAGCCTTTGAGTCTCTAACATTTGAAGTAAAAAAACAGCAGGCAGTTTAAGATACTACATGTTGTTTAATGACGTGGGTAGACCTTACTCCGCCCATAATTTATTTGAGATTGAAATGAATGTTTTATGTTGGACATTGTTGTACGTACGTTTGGCCCTGGAGGTCCTGGCTCGCCTCTGGGACCTGCATCCCCTGGGTCCCCACGACTTCCCTGTTACCATATAGAGAGTTTTTTGCAGTTAATTTAAGATCAGATCCCCCAAAGCCAATCATAAAACACAATAGCCGATAAAAAGTTTTGTTAGTCAGCCAAAAGACTTCGTTGTCTTACATTTCTTCCAGGCTCTCCTGGAGATCCTGCTGGGCCTCTTGGACCTGGAAGTCCTGGATCTCCCTAAACACATAAGGAAACGTATGTCCTTGGTCTTGGATCCAAGATGCCTGAATAGTACTCTGTCTTACTAACAACTTTCTTTGAAGGACATTACCTTGGATCCTTTGTTGCCACTTTCACCTGCAAGCCCCCTCAAACCTTCAGAACCAGGTTCACCCTGAAACACACACAGTCATTATCCTTATTATTTAATGTCAATAAAATTGAGCCAACCTTAACCACCATTATTTTACTTAATGACAAACCAGCCAGAACATGCAGTCTTCACATTCTGTGTAGAGAAAGTCAAGGAACATACCTTCTCTCCATTTGGTCCAGCAGGTCCCTGGTTCCCCTTCGGTCCCATGGCTCCTCTCCGACCCTACCAACACCACAGCAAATATGAACTATCAACATAAAAGTCCCATTTGAAGTGTACAGTGCAGTTCAAAAGAATTCACGGCTTCACTCACAGGGTCGCCTTTTGGGCCATTGCCTCCTGGTGTGCCCTGTGAAGCAGATTAGTTGTTAAGATCATTTTTTTTAACCATTTTAAAAACAGTAGAAAAAAATGTAAATACTTACTGCAGAGCCCTTCTGCCCAGGAAAACCTGGTGTTCCTGGACTCCCTCTCTCACCCTAAAGGGAAGTTTGGTGGTCAAAATCAATATGCCTACCCAGAAATGTGGTTAAATAATTTGATTTTCTTTGCCGAATGTACCTTAGGACCAACGTCTCCAGAAGGACCAAGTGGTCCTGGCCTACCAGGGCGACCTGGATCACCCTGGAAACAAAAAGGGGTTTAAAATCAATACCCAGTGAAAGTGTAGGAAATTACAGTAACCACCTGCTTTTCGGGGGGGTTACATTTCAAGAGCATCCGCGTATAGTGAAAAAATGCGTTGTTGGGTTATGGTTTAAAAAATCCCTGTTTTCATGGTGCAAACCCTAAATAAGCCCCCAAACATGCTCTCAAAACACTTTAATTTCATTTTGAACACATAAGCCTTGAAGAAAGTGTAGAGATAAACCTACATCCTTATTGTACAGTTTACACTGAACTCCAACAGCGCTAGAATGTAAAAACTGTGGCAAGTGTGCAAGACAGAACGCAATAAAACACTGTTCTTTAAGCAAATTGTCTTTCATATTCAACGTTTACAGCTTTTAACAGACGTTTGTGATACAGAGAATTGCGCCCCCAATCTTAACTCCCAGTACTGCACCCATCTCACCCAGAGCTCTCGAGTCGCCTTCACGATACTCCAGCAGCGAACACTCTGGAGGAGGGGGACCGGCAAGGCCGTCTCAACCACACACATTAGTTCTACTCCCCCTCTAACACTTATAGAACAGGGCCAACCCTGACGCAAAGGCTCATGGGAGCCAGTCCTCCGCAGGGTTTATGTTAGGGCGGTGCTTAGCAACCCAGCACGAGAGCAGGAGAGGGCGCAGAAATGTGAGGACATCTGCCTTTTCCACGCATGTGCGGGGGATTCCGCCAAAAATTATTAGTTTGGTTCTCATAAAAAATCAGCGTGAGACTGAATCCGTGACTGCTTATCCGTGTAAAACTGAGGGATTACTGTATACATGTATGAGAATGATACAAATTCTTTATTTCTGTAAACTATAGGGATACCTTCTCTCCAGGGGCTCCAGGCAATCCAGGGTCCCCTACATCCCCAGGATAACCGTCAGGACCCTGGCAAAAATGAATAGACATCTGTTAGTACATGTTTAACTCACCTTCACGTGTCTGCTCACATATGTATGGATCACACACACCTTGTCACCTTCGTCACCTTTGCAGCCAGCAGCACCGATGCGACCGATTTTTCCCTGGAAAAATGATTACATTATATTTATATCAAGTAATCCTTTAGTACTGACTTTTGGTTTAAATTGTCAGGATATTCCATGTCCCCTCTTACCTTTTGACCATCTGTGCCATTGCGTCCTGCCATTCCTGCCACTCCCTAGCAAGAGAAAGAAAATAATCTTAAATTAGAACATAACATAAAAGCAAAATGTCACAAATTTTGTTATTTGGAGTGTTTTGTCAGAGAGACTGCCATATGACTTTACCTTCTTTCCTTGAGTGCCAAACTCTCCCTTTGAGTTAAAAGGAAAATACGTTTAGTCAATTTTGCATTCTTGATGAAGAACTGATATTTCATTGTGTGATTTGTGAATTTGTTTTCTGTTTAAAAGTCATACTTAGAATGATGCCCACCTTTTCACCTTTGAAACCAGGTTGTCCCTAAAATAAAATAAGTTATAATGACAAACAGTCAAGACCAGACAATGTGATATTTGAGATGGATACGTTGTTTGAAAAAGAATTATATTAAACGTGAAAGGCTTACTTTTGGTCCAGGATGACCAATGGGACCCTCAATACCAGGGTCACCCTGCCAAAAAAGAGAGAAAGCATGGAAAAGTGGAAAACAACTGCATAGTCCACCTTTATATCAAGTTCTATTTAACAGCTCATAGGATGAATTATATCAAATTAAAAAGAATCTCATATCCCTCAAACAAACAAATGAATAAGCCAACAAAAAACAATATAGAATAATAAAAAACAATATTCTGCATTCCATAGTAAAGTACTACATTTTTGTAAATTATAGATTAACGCATACTCCTTACAGTCCGACAGTATCTTGTTCAAGTATTCGCTGAATATAAAAAGCTTGGGTGTCTCACAGTTTCCCACTGATTTTTGTACCTTTTTTTGGGTTATTGCTCTCCTGTTATTAGAGAGCAAAATAATTATTGAAGGTAACTTGCTGCTACTGTTTTCATCAACGTTTTCTCTGACACAGACAAAGTAAAATATATTGTGCTAGGGGTCATAATTATGACATAATCAGTGTGGTACTTTTTAAGGTTCCTTGTCTACAAGTACTAGATTAGGCTCCCACCATACTTCACTAAATCAAATATTACACTATATTTGTTCAGTGATTAATGGTTGAAATTAATTTAAATATCAGTAACAATAACAAAGTATAAAAAAATAATGTTCCAAATACAAAATTTCCAAATCTGTTTCAGTAAAGTACTCTGCATTCCTTTTTCATGTGAACAGAGCTAAAGCTGATCCCAGAGTGAAAGCCTAGGTGAAGAAAGCAGGGACAGAACTGGAAAACAGGGAATCAATAGAATTCCTAGAAAGAATAATTTGTGAACAATCATTTGTGTTCATAATTTTAAAAACATATACAGTCATTTTCCAAGAGCACCGTGTACAGTGAAAAACTGTTGTCTTTTGGTAAAAAAAAAAACGACCTAAAACTGTCTATTTTTATAGTGTTAACCCTAAATAAAACATTTTAATGTTATTTTAGTTTAATGCATGTAATGTAATGTTAGTTTAATGCATTACCCTTAAATAAAATGAAGCCGTTAGCATTAACGGTTAGCATTGGCAGCATGCAATGACTCGTACACAAAAGGTTGAAATAACTCTCTCTACCCACATGTTTAGACAGGGCACAGCTTCCTAATACTTAATAAACTGAGAAAATAAACTTAATATAATTAATAAACTGTTGAAAATTGGGGGTGGGGTTTAAACAGTAAAATACGAGGACAAGACACGGAGCATGCGTCATGCTACATGCAGCAGCAGGCTTCTTCTTCTTCTTCTTCTTTTGTGGCACTTTTCAGTGTATTACTGCCACCGCTGGACTGGTGGAGGTAATACAGTTTGGTTCTCAGAAAATCTGCCTTAGACTGAGGGGTTACTGTATTATATTATATTGTTTTATTATATTATATTACATGACCAGCTACACCAGAAGCTATTTTAAGGTATTGTAGTTAATAAATAAAAATATTACTTTGGTCTTAAATATTAAATCATAAATCATTTGAAACATGTAGCATCCTGGGCATTAATTTTATCATTAATCTTTTAATATAATAACTTCTAATGCTCTAAAGCTGTCTGGGTCATTTCAGAAGCACATCCAGCTCTGTCCACCTCCTTTTTCTTTTTTTTAACAATTTTTCATTACAGTAAATCAGTCGAGGTTTTCCTCCAGACATTTCTGCCTCAACAGCGCAGGTCAGTGGTGGTGATGTTGTAAAAGGCAGTAGCCACTAATCTGATCCTGAGTGAGTTTTACAAGAATAAATTACATTTCTGAGTATGTAATTTATAATAAATGCAGTAACTGGCTCATACTTACAGGACGGCCTCTGTCACCTTTAAGACCAGGTTCACCATTGTCTCCTTTTGCACCCTGCAATCAGCATATCAATCAAGTCAAAGAAGTCAAAGCAGTAGTCAGAGTAAAATCACAAAAATACAATAACTCAAGAAATACGATATAAAAAGTGCTGTGTTTGATGGCGTGCAGACTCACTTTCTGTCCTCTGTGTCCTGATGGACCTGGAGGCCCTTGTGTCTCCAGACATGAAGGGCTGTAGCACTGTCAAAACATTAGAAAAATGTCATCAGATACAAAAGAAAAATTGAAGCCCCCCCCCCCCAAATGATCCCAAGTCACCCTAAATATTTAAAAATTATATATCCAAACATTTCATACAAGATATCACTGAGCGCCGATACGTACTTTACAAACAAGACTATGAATTGAAATGAAAAATAACAAGTCTAGCTATCATTATTGGATTAAAATTATGTACTGGCTGTTGAAGCTGCTGTAGGTAGTAGGCGGGCATTATATATATATATAGAGGTGGGCATGGATTAATTTTTTTAATCTAGATTAGTCTCATTGTAATCTTGAGATTAATCTAATGTAGATTGGGGTGGGGGGGGGGG
>JBBPDC010000038.1:15994315-16006205 GCA_037974485.1 Hemigrammopetersius urotaenia
TCCAGGTAAGAAACAGTCGTGGAATTCTTAAGCACTGATGTACGTCGCTCTGGATAAGAGCGTCAGCTAAATGCCGTTAATGTAAATGTAATGTAAATGTAAATGAAACATCTATAGTGAAAAGTAAAAAAACACTTTTTGCAGCGCTGTACTTCAGTGTTGGCCAAATCTTCTCGGCAAAACATCTTAAATTCCACATGGTTACAAGAACACCTCTGATCAACGTGCCATTTAAAAACTCTCTCTAAAACTCCACAGTGAGCCTCAAGTCAGGAAATTGGCTTATTAAGCCCCTTCAGCTTTTTTAGAAAGCAGCTATAGGTCTGGGGTGACTTCTCCCAGATCCAGTTTCTTGGCTGATGAGATGAAATGCTCCACCATTATCTCCCACCATGATCAATTCATTTCTCCAGCGACCTGTATTTCCACAACCCTGTTTTTAGCACCCAGCCGAGCTACAAAAGCTTTGAAAAGTGGACAAAAATGCAAAGGTACAAAATGGTGTTCAGAAATTTTTTCCAAGAGCACCCTTTAATAGTGAAAAACTTGTGTTTTGATTTTAAAAAGCCAAATATGCTCCCAGAACACTTTAATTTAATTTAAAACTCAGTTTAAAAATCAGAAAACTTAACCAGTTAGCATTAACAGCGTGTAAAGACTTGTACACAAAAGAAACGTTGAAATAACTCTCTCTACCCACATGTTTAGACAGGTAACAGCTTACTAATACTAAATAAACTGAGATAACTAACATTGTGGGGGGGGGGGTGTCTAAAACACTAAAATACAAGGACAAGACACGGAGCAGTCATGCTACATGCTGCCGCAGCTGCTTCTTTTTATGGTGGTTGACAACTTTTCATTGTATTACTGCCACTGGACTTCTCAAGAAGGGATACAGTACTTTGTTGACTATAAGTGAAGTCCTTAAACCACAAAGCACTGCAAAAATGTCAAAAAATAATTTCTTCACAACCAGCTTTTATATATTCTTTACTTGTTATACTTGTTATCACAAAATCTATTTTTTATGTGAAGAATGATAGTAACTTTCTTACATTACAGAAGTAAACATTACTTTACATCCATGAACTGCTATCACTCTTCACGTTAGATCACAAGCTAAATGTTGTGCACTGCACTGAAGTTAACACTAAAAAGGTGTGACCAAATATGTGTGTAAGTATATACAGTACCGTGCAAAAGTCTTGGTCCCCCTCTAATTTCTTCATATTTTTGTTGTCTTGAGGAACAGTTTTCCAGGCTTCCTGTAGGATCAGTCCAGGGCTCTCAAGTCTCACACAGCACACATGGCCTTTCTGACGCTGAGCAACCATCAACTATCCCGTGCAGGTCTGAAATAGGTTTCTTCCGCAAACAAACTGGAAACGTTGAGAGCCCTTGTTCAGTCCCTGAACCTGACCAGTTTCAGAGGAATGTGTTTTGTTTGTTAAGTCCCACAGTGACCTACACAGGACTCATTCAGACCTAACAAAGCACATCAAACTCAAGGCCTCAACCATTATATTGCCTTATTGGCAATATAATGGTCTGCTGAAGTGATGGGAATTCTGGCTCTTTTTAGTGATGCACATCATTTGACTCAGCTCACGAAGACTTTTAGCTCCAAGCTGCTATTCATTTTACCGCTTCTACATTTTATAATTCAGCCCTGATTTTACCTGTTATTAGTCTGTGAACACATATATCATTCAAATTCATTAATTCATTCATTTACTGTAACCACTTAATCCTTACTAGGGTTGCGGGTACCCAGAGCTGATCCCGGGGCCAGAGGGCGCGAGGCAGAGACCCACCATGGGTGGGGTGCCTGTTTACCACAGTATCACAATTATAGTTACTATATGTTTGGTATAAAAAGATGAAATGTAAAAATATCAAACACTTTTTAGTGTGTTAAACATTTCATTTATATTGATCTTTGCAGTTTTTTCCTGGTACAGAATTGTAATTCTACTACTTGATGCCCATATAAAATAAAATAATAAAATAAATAATAGACTGTCCATTAAGTAAATAATGATGTCAATTCAAAGTATCTGGCAATAAAAGGTTGTGGCTTGAGAAAGAGCAGCATATGGGAATTCAAACTGGTGCATGTAAAGCCCTTTTGAACATTTAAAGACTCAAAAACATGCATTAAGTAATACAGAGGTTTTGCACCATGTTAAACATTTAGAATCTATCAAAATGGGATATGTCAATTCTGAGGTAAAAAAAAAAGGGGCCTTATAAGTAAACTGGAAGTTTTACATCCACTTACAA
This sequence comes from Hemigrammopetersius urotaenia, assembly GCA_037974485.1. Classification (NCBI taxonomy): domain Eukaryota; kingdom Metazoa; phylum Chordata; class Actinopteri; order Characiformes; family Alestidae; genus Hemigrammopetersius; species Hemigrammopetersius urotaenia. The sequence goes on from JBBPDC010000038.1 coordinate 15,996,602, forward strand.
ATTTGGTAAAACAGAGTATTTTTCAAATTTGCATTCTAATACAAGAGGCGGTAGTGGAGTGAAGCATTCTTTATTGAAAATACCTCATGAAATATGACATACAATTTTTCAGTCCTAGTGGTAATAAAAAAGTGTCTTTGGTTTAAGGCTCCGAGACAAATTTGAAACAATGTTGCTTTATCGTTTAAGCAGAGGCATTTCTAGCCATTCTGGCGCTCTGTGCAAGTTTTGTCAAAAAGGGAGGTGGGAAGCGGAGAGGGGTGGGGAAGGAGATTGCGCCTTGTTGGTGCTGCCCTAGAAACACCCATGCAAAAAAAGCCTGTTTGTATACTGTTAGCACCAAATTCACATTCAAGTGATACACTGTAAGACAAAAATGAAACAATAAGAAGATTTGAGTACTGATTTAACTCAGACATTAAAGGTCTGATGACATGAAAATGTGGTCCCATGAAATGTGAAAATGTGAAAATTAGATTTTTAAACATTAATACGACTTCCCCAGCCTGCCTGTGGTCCTGCAGTGGCTAGAAATGGTGATCAGTGTAAAGAGTGCTTTGATCCTCCTGCTCTGCCACTGAGAGAGCGACGGCTCAGAGGTTTGATCTGGAATTTGGTCCTGTATGATGTCATACGGGGAAAGGTTGCTTTAAATGCACAGAGAATTTCATCCCTCCCCTAAAAATGATCTCCACCGACTTTTGCCTGTAGAGACATCATGGCTTGTGAACGAGTGAGAACAAATTTTTTTCGTTCCTTCGTGCAAGCCTCTGAAGAACCAGTGGGTTAATTTTATTTTCTTGGCTATCAAGGAAATGTCCCGAATCTCACTACAGACCAATACAACTGTCTTTTACCAGCTATGTGACCGCAGTAGCCATTGCTATATACTGTAAACATTAGCGCATGGTACCGTGGCCGCAACCTGGCCCCTCCCCCACCCTCCACCTTGCTCCGCCTCTCCCCTCCACCTTGCTCCGCCTCTCTCCTCCTCACTAAGTGGCTGTAATTCTGCACCAAGGCTGAATTTTGGAAAGAGACTTAAGATACAGTAAGACCTATATAAAAGCATACAAAATCAGCATGTCATGGGACCTTTAAAAAGACAAATGAAGTGAGCATGAATGTGAATTTAACAAGATATGTTGCTCCAAATAAGAATTTTGTCAACATGTGCAGGGATGATGATTCAATGTATGCATCAACTCTTGACCAGCAAACAGTAATTTCTGTACAGAAAACTCTGAATACACTGTTCCAAACTAATTTCCAGAGTATATCAATGGTAATAACATCTAGGGAGTTTGTACGCCTAAAGCACCATCATTAACCAGGGACCAGTAAAAGACCATTATGATATGGCTTGATCATGAGATTATTTTCAATAATCTCTTTTCCTTCCTAAGACATACAAGTTACATACAAAATGTCACTGTTTATGCTAGAAAAAATCACTTTCTGTCACTTAAAACAATCCTTGACTATGGGAAACCCTACATGATGTAAACTGATATAAGCATCACAATCAAATGTGGAAAAAAAAATAAAACCTGTGCTCTCCTGCCCCTTCACTCTGTATTTGTAGATATACCTCTTTCTTTTGCCCCTGCCTTTGCCCTGTCTGATGTGCCTTCCCCCCTCAGACCAGTGAAATCTTTCGCGAAACAGTTTGGTAAAAGACACCCCTGAGCAGGGCACGGTAGTCAGGGGCCTTGAAGAGATGGCGGTAGGCATAGTTGTTGTCGTAGGGCCGTCCCCGACTAACCAAAATTCGCAGGTTGGCTTCATTCAGCTCATTTGCAACGGCCAGAACGTAAAGCTCAATGCGATTGTTCTCCACCTGTTCCACAGCCTTCTCTATCTGGATGTTGTTGATGCCCTGAGAACGACCATCTGAAAACAACAGCAGCTTCTTCGCCCTGGCCCTGCCACCCCTGAAGCGGCTGATTGCAAAATTGAGTGCCTCAGTCACCTGTGTACCGAGGTTCTGGAACTTGGCCTCGGCAATCTTGGCAGTCACTTCAGTGGCGTTGTTGGAGAAGTCAGCTTCCATCTGGGCCGCATTGCTGTACTGACCAACAGCTACACGGACCTGGGCGTTTGGTTGCCTCTCCGCACCCAGGAACCGGTTGGTCAGCTTCTGGGTGAATTCTTTTGTCATCGCAAAGTTCTTGGCACCCACGCTAGCTGAGCTGTCCATCATAAGGAGGATGTCGGTGGGCTGAGTAAAGGAAACTGGAACACAAATGTTTCTTGCGTTAAAGGGCAAATTAGTTTAAATACAGTGCTGATTCCATAGTGAACAAAATACCTGCAGGACAGACTCTCTTTTACAACATCGGGATAGGATTTCAGCTCAGAGAGGAATTAGATGTGATTTTTCACACAAACAAAAAAGTCAAGTTCTGCATTGGTGAAGACCCAAAACCAATGGTATCTGTGCAACCCATCAAGAGTCTGGGCAGATGGTACAATGCAAGCCTCACTGCCAAAGACCAAGTGAAGCAAATAAGGCAGGATATCAACAAATATCTGGAAACATCAACAAGACCCTACTGCCAGGGAAGCTCAAGCTCTGGTGCCTGCAATTTGGACTTCTACCTCGGGTAATGTGGCCACTCACTATCTGTGAGGTCCCAATAACAACTGTGAAGAAGATGGAGTGAACCATTACTTCATATGTGAAGAAATGGCTTGGGGTCCCATGCTGTTTGACTAACATCAGTCCCTACAGCAAAGGGGTCCTCGAACAGCCCATCACAAGCCTTACTGAAGAGTATAAGTGCTCTAAAGTAAGACTCCTGATGAAGTTGACCAAACCATCAACAATGATGCACCACCCTTGTTAACTGGATGGAAATGGACACCATCCAATATGGTGCAGCATGCCACATCAGCCCTGAAGCACAAGGAAATCGCAGGGCATGTTCAGCTGAGAAGAGGAGGCTTTGGCCTTGTGGCTTTAACTTCAGAGAGGAGGAAAATGGTGGTAGAGGAAGTGCACCATCAGGGGGAGGCTGAAAGAAGTGCAAAGGCTGTCTCTCTAGCCAAGCAGGGACAATGGATAAGGGTGGGAAGGTCTGGAGAGGAGAAAGCTCAGCTGGAGGCAGTTCTGGGAAATGGAGTCAAGTAACATTGCCATCAGTAACATCATGGAGTCAAGTAACATCAGTGCTTCCATCTCCAAAAAACCTCCACGAGTGGTATGGCGAGGAGCCAACCGGGGCCCTCTGCCCAACTCCAGCGACTCTGTAAGACTAGCCTCTCACAAGGCCACTACTCCTGGAGGCACAACCAGGCCCTCAAGAGTCTGGTAGCAGCAATTGAGAACATGAGGAATACCATCAACTCTGTGCCCCAGAGAGCAACCAATTGCATCACAGCACCAACATTCAAGAGGGACAGAGAAAGCCCAAACATCCCCTTACCAAGGCAGAAACTGGACAGCTAGCTATGGCCCGCGATTGGAAGATGCTAGTTGATATCGGTCAGAAATTAATTTTTCCACCTGAGATTACAGCTACCACCCTTAGGCCAGACTTGGTACTTTGGTCCCCCTCGCTGAAGTCTGTCAACATCATAGAGCTCACAGTCCCATGGGACTGAGGAAGCCTATGAATGCATGAAACTGCGCTACAAAGAACTGGCAGCAGACGTTCAACAACGAGGATGGAATGTGAAAGTTTATCCGGTTGAAGTGGGTTGCAGAAGTTTTGTGGCTACATCCACCATTAGGCTGCTGAAGGATCTTGGTATCCATGGACAGGCTCTGCGACGGACAATTAGATCAGTCTCTGAAGCGGCCAAAAGACGCAGTCAGTGGATATCGGTTAAGCGGAAGGGCCCCTGCTGGGCTCAAAGAACAGCATTACTAGTCCCTCCACCTATGCACCCCAAATCCAGGTCAGAACGCTCCAGGAGAAGGAGAACAAGGTATGCGGTCAGCTCTAACCTTGACTAAGGAGAGAGGATGCCCCTGCCCTGCATTGTCCGGTGGGATACTCATGATTGGGTATGGGACAGAAGCTCAGGTTCCTTCACCCTGTAGCTGGCCACCTTTGATGAGGGTGTCTGCTGTTGAAAGGCTGAGACAACGCCTGATTCAAAGGTACACTACTGACAATATGTCCCAATTTACATTCCATGACTGAGAGATGGTGCCCACGCCACTCTTAACACCAATGACATCTATTGGCACAACGAACATTGTACCATCATGTCCCATGTTTCATGAGTTTGTCTCTATAACCATTATAATTTTCGGGATCTTCATAATCCAACATAATTTCTATGAATATTGATGACCAGTTTATTGGGTTTTAGGAGTTAACTGTAACAATTTTGTAATCCATACAGGAATATAATCCCTACAAATTTTCTCAGATGATGTGTAGCAGGATGTTCATCAGCAGCCACAAGGGCAAACATGAGGGAATTTGCTGAAATTAAATGTGTATTATTATGTGCACACTTACTTGGACAGGTGTAATTGGGACACTTCTTCTCTGTGAAAAAAAAGACCAAAAGCTTTAGTCTTTTCTGTCATATATTTATCAGCTGATCTATAGAGAATTAAACAAAACTATAGGATTAGCGTCTTACCTTCACAAATCCTCTCAGTGATATTTAGGAGGAAACTATCATCTAGGAGCACAGCAAAGTTGTCGAGAATAAAGGAGAAGCCCTTTCTGGGGTCATTTTTACAGACCACCTCATCCAGTTGTTCCAACCTGGGCTGTCTGCCTGCGTAGTCTACCACACCTACACCACCAACCTACCATAGAGATATATTAATATACGGACGTTCATATTTTAGTATTAATATTTGTAAAAACATTCCTCATTAAATTGCATCAATCTGAGAAGATGCTAATATTATTTACTCTCTTACCTTCAGGCCTTTGTTGCACAGTGCATCCAGAGGCATTTTGTCCCTTCTGGTATCTGAACGTCCGTCGGTCAGAACAATTACTACGCTTCTGCTCTTATCCATTTGGTCTAGTATTTGGTCCAGTGAATACTGGAGGGCCTCTCCTGTGTAGGTGGCCTCAGCCAGCCAACGCATGTCTTTTACAGCCCTGAGGAGAGAAAGACAGACATTCACATATGAGCAAAAATCCTAGTCATGGGGAAACTGTGTTTTGTAAAGTGTGTTTCTGTGCTCATCGTACTGCTTGAGCGCTGTTAGGTCCCGGATTTTAGTATCATCAATCCTTATCACCTCTTGTGCTTTGGCTCCGCTGTACTGCACCACACCAACTCGAGAATCGTTCTTACTAAACTATACACAGAATGGACAGAAGCATTATTGAAGGTGAGTCACCTGTTTAAATAGTGGTACCAGCCCTTATTCATCAAAGCTGTATACAGTCTAGCTGACTAAAACCAACAGTTTCATCTTTAGCTTCAGTTTCATCAGCATCTGTACAATCAAACTCATGTCAGAATGTTTATAAACTTTAACAAATTAGTAATAGGAAACATACTTGACTAGGCATTCTGAGTGGTACAACTGTCTTGTCAATTGGAAATTGTAAGTTCGATCTCCCATTTGTTAACAGGAGTTTGAGAAATCACAATTGTCTTTGCTCTTTCTGAGTGGTAGGGAGGTGCTCCCTCTCCTCCCTCACTCGTTGTGCTGACTTTGGCTGCTCGAGCCTGTGTTTGTTTGTATATAGCTTTGATGAAAAACAGTCAGTGCTTCAGTGAGGGCTACATGGCCCACACATTTAGTGAGAGTCAGTCAGAAACCGAGACTTACTCTGACTTGTTGATCCTTCATGAGCCTATCAATGACATTTATGATGAAGTCTTTAGCAATGGCGAAGTTGGTGGCACCGATACTCTCTGAGCTGTCCACGATAAAGGCAATGTCCAGTGGTCCACACTTACACTCTAAACAAACATGAACAAGTGATACCACAATTCCCTAAACTACTATTTCAGTCTGTTGTCTCCAACAGATGGGAAAGATAGACAACAAATACTAATCCAAACCAAATACACTGTGAAGGCATTTCCTCTCACACATTTCAAAGCAAAAGAAAAAAGCCATACTTACCACAACAAGCTGAAAGAAATAGGAGAAAACCCACAGGAATTTTAATTTCCATTGCATTGCGTGAAAGGAAATGATTTAAAAAATGGAACACGCATGAGATTTTGACTCGTATAACATGCATATGTATAGTATAGTGAAAGATTACTGAAATTGAGACTCTTGAAATAAAATCCTTTTGGCAGTTTCACTAAGAACAATGTCAAGTATGTCTTTTCCCTTTCAAACTACTTAAAACAAAATATTACTCAAATTATCTCAAACACAATTATCTCAAACATTAGTGGGTCATGAACAAGCTCTTACTGAACAATGGTCAGATGATGCTGGATGAGTCTGGCAGGTTTTATCACTTTTAAAGCATCTCTTTTTCAAAACTCTTTCTGAACTGGTGACCATGTTCGAAACTGGTGACTTAGCTTGACATGTATTAGGGTTAGGATGCCATTTATGAAGGCAGTTTAGGTATATTGTAGGTATAAGTCCAAAAGTAAAGGGTAAATACAACACAGAGTTTGACAGTGGAGAAGCTGAAGTACTCACAGCACATCTTCATGATGATATCTAGAATCTCACACTCCTAGAAGCATTCAAAAAATAAAAGGGTAAAGCTGGTTGCTTTAAAACTGGAAAGAGACATTTAATTTTCTGTAGTCATCAAGTACTCATTTCGCTGCACAAAATGGAGGCACAAAAATCCATCTTGTTTTAATTATGATAAATTCTGTACAACTGCTCCCAAAGACTTGGAAATACTGCATGTAATCTGTGTCTCCCCTAACACATATTTCTTCATAGACTGAAGGATAACCACAGTTGTTGTGCTACTAAATCAAATCATCTCTGGCTTTCGTTTAAATTCCACTCCTGAAGTCGTCCTTGATATCTGTGATATCTGTGCATGGTACATGTAGTTTCTATGGAGCATTTCTTTGGCTCTAGGTAAAATGTTTTACCTTAAATTTTGAACCCATTAATTGAAAAAACTTTTGTGCGTTTCAAAAGAAAATGTGAACAGACAGATGTTACAAAACTACAAGCTGTGATTAAAACGGATCAGAAAATGTACAGTACAGCAAAGGAACACAGCTTGTCAAATCTGTACAAAAGTCTGTACTAAAAACGCTCATGAGCATCTTACATCAGCTCCCGGAGGCCCAGGCGGTCCTGGTGGTCCCTGGTCATTAAAACGAAAGCAGAGAAAAGGAGCAATGAGATTAGTATGAGAATTATTTATTACACGCAAAAAAATGCACACCAAATTCTAACATAAAACGCTCCCTACATAACATTGACCTGGTCATAAAACAAGTTAGCACTAAGGTCAACCTCTGTTTCCTTAAACAGTACATAGAAGATTCTCTGCCAGAAACAAAAGAAAAAAAGAACACAGCCACAGAGAGATCCAGCTCCAAATAAGAGCATTTTTGAGGCAGAGGAGTCTCCTCCTTTCTGGATGGTGTCCAGAGACAGAGAAGAGCACGGTGGAGTTGCTGCCTGAGAGTGGTTGGATTTTTTTCCCACAGGCTCGTAACTCACAGACAGACATCATCAGTAGTGGAGAAATATGAGTAAAATATAATAAAGCACTGGACACAGCAAGAGAGACTAAATTTGGTCTAGCTTGGAAGGGGATATGAGTACATTTTATTAGTTGGGTTTAGCAAAACAAAACAAAAGATTGGACTTCACAGGCCCTGCCTTTCTGCATACCGAACAACACACAGGAAAAATAGCTTATGACAAAGGTAGTAAAAACTAGATGAGGTAAAAAGAATTGGGGAAAATTGACTCACAGGTCTTCCTTCAGGTCCTCTGTGGCCTTTTGCACCTTTAGATCCAGGCTCTCCTGGTTGATTATTCTGTGGAATACAAGATAAACTCAATCAAGCTCAAGTTTACAAGCAAGGCAGTGCCTGCATTTGTTTGATAGTGAAAACTAAATCATGGCACAGTGTAATATCAGAGAGCATATGATACCTTCCAGTGTATCATATGTTTTGGTTAAGAGAATATAAAAGTGCATTAACATGAGTAACATCATGATTTAGTTGAGGCTGAACTAAAGGGGTGGCAGTTTTTTGACAGTTCTTAGTTTTTAGGCAGTTTTACAAAGCAAAGCAAAGCGGCCCCAAACACATCTTTAGATGTTTTTGCATCATCTGCATCTGTTTTTATACATCTACACTGTAGTCTTTGATTTATGCCGGGTTGAAAGTACAATACCAAACAACTGCTCCTTTCACGCCCCCCTGTTGCTTCCATTCTTTAAAACTCCACAGGTTAAAGCTCAGAAGTGTCTCAGTCACATAGTTTAGAGTCTAATAGTAGAGACAGAAACAGCTTAGATCTTTTTGGCAACATAGTTTTGCCCCACTGCAATTAACTCAACAGATATCAGGCCATGTGAGCCCCCTGGCCTGGGAGAGGCTGCATAGCCTCATGAGATGTTTATAAACACACAAAAACATTTCCAAATAGTGTTTGTGAGCAGAAAAGCAAAACAACCTTAAAGAGGAGTTCCAGACTTAGGAAGGAGGAAAGCACTGCCATGATCCATGTGGCACACACAAGTATAATAACGGGACGGTACAATGGAAAGCCATGTAATTTCCACTTACGGGAAGCCTATAAAGCAATTAATATGCAATAACAGAAGAAGAGAAGCAATGGATAATCAAAAAAAGGGCTAAAACCCTCATGTCCTCAACTCTGTCAGTTGGCACAGATACTTGGAGGCAGTCCTGCATAACAGATAAAACTAAGAGCTTATAATGAGCCAATAAGAAGCAGAAGTAAGAAATGTACAGAAGGGCTGAGGCTGATATATTAAATACTGTGATATTTCTAAACAAAAAGGGGAAAAAAAAAACCCAGATTCTATTTGTACTCAATGGAATATGGAAAATACCATATAATGCTTATTTTCCTTCACTCTGCAGTTGTGATAAGCAAATATATTTTAAAAATATGAAGATTTCCAGACATTATTTAAGACTGGCCTGCATTATTTTGACTAAAATAACTCATCCACACCTGATGCTCACAGCATTCAATAAAAAGCTTTATTATTTGCATACTTAAGTCTATATTAAGCATACTTTTAATATATAAGGATTAGTGCTGCATTAACGCGAGACTCTTATCGCGCGATTAAAAAAAATATCGGCGTTAATCTATTCACAAAGTTGGGTTGGGAGTTGGGTCTATACTACGCAAACTATGATGACTTTCACCTTGATATCTTAGTGCGGATTTACTCTCTCTCTCTGTCTCTCTCTCTCTCTCGTTCGTGACTTTTCCGGAGCGCGCGGATCATCTCTCTCTCTCTGTCTCTCTCTCTCTCTGTATCTCTCTCTCTCTCTTTCTCTCTGTTTCTCTCGCTCTCTCTCTGTCTCTCTCGCTCTCTCTCTCTCTCTCTCACTCTCTCGCTCTCTCTCGTTCCTGACTTTTCTGTATTTAAACCTCAGGTTTATATTTACATTTTCTTTAAGGGTAATGTATTAAACTGAGTTCCAAATGAAATCAAAGTGATCTGGGAGAACA
>JBBPDC010000038.1:16010722-16026710 GCA_037974485.1 Hemigrammopetersius urotaenia
TTGCAAATATATGGGGAAGTTTCTCGTATACTGAAATATATTTCCTAATGTATTGCAATATAAATTCTAGTATATTGCAATTTAAGTTTGTTTCATAAGGGTAGTGCCAGAAGTTGATTAATACATTTAATTGATCATTTCACCAGTAGAAGTGTTCACAGCTTGTAAACATGTCGATGACTATAGAGCCGTATGGCCACCCTTTCAGGGTCAGGCTCCACATTCAGACCCTTCCAGCTTGCAAATCCTGTTGAGAATAAACATGTCCTTGCAAGGCTGAACTCTTTATAGAACGTTTTCAGTGGTTTTGGTGGCCACCCCAGTGGGCCGGAGCTGTTTATTCGTTTGGACTGAATCCTACATATTTCCACCGTCTTGTAAACACAGACAGAGTGAAGAGTGCCCGTACTGTTAAATCAAGTGTTTACCCATTTCACAAAGTAATTACAAGGTCATTCTATCAAAACACAACAACTCCTAAAGAGGGGAATACTAGAGGAACACTACTTTAAAGGAGGCTCTGAACATGCAGATGTGGTCGAACTCAACAGACCATGTCAACAGTGTAACAGATGCAGAAGTTATAAACCTATGAGGCCTGGTGATTCATTGTGTTCCGCTGGCATCATGAACCAGAAATTACACCATTCAAGAATGTGTGCTGTCTGCTGTTAGCATTCTCAGGTTGCAATGTTACAGATATGAACTTTTGTGTGCTGGGTATCGTGCCTGCTTTCCTGGCTGAATTCAGTTCCTGCCGAATTGTGGTTTTATAGCCAGAAAGGTTTACTACTTCGTCCACCATCTTACCTCTTTTCTTCCATTTTCCGTTTTGGGAGTTCATGCCAGGGTAGCAAAGCCCAAAAAAGAGCAGGATTTAACACAGTAATAATAAAGCATTTTCTTCTCTTTTCATTTGGTTAGTACCAAAAGGAAGTCCTTTGATGTGACCTGGGTGAAACCTACTAATCCAACACATTCTATCACATGACTTTCTTTCCACTTTGCGACAGAACCAAAAGCTAAGGAACACTACTGTGTCCAATCTTCAAAATCCACTGGCTGCACACATGTGTTGTTTTGCAAGGCCTGAGGATCCATCTGTCGGATATGAAGCGTATGGGAGCCATTACAAACTGCAGGCCAGCAGAGGAGCTTGGCCTCAGAAAAGTACATTCTTGGCTAAAGCCACAGTTTCCAAAGGCACGCGTTCTGAAGAATAGACGAAAAGCTGCTAGAGAGACTTAGAAGCTGTCCTCGATTAAAAAAACAACTATCGTTTAACCAACAGCGCTATCTGTTCTTTTAAGCTCTATTTCTATTCACTGTTCTAGATCACAAGGCCCATACGTGTGTTTTCTATTGCTTGGCTAAAAGAGGATGTAAAGCTTCCAAAGCAACCAGATTGCTCCTTACACCACATAAGTCACTGTACATCACCGGGGCACTTTCTGTCAAATAACATTAATCAATGTGTCTTTTAAAAAAATAAGGTTTTCATATTAGAATAAAAATGTTTCCCTTGAACTGTACTTTCATGGCAACACAACACACATGGCCGCTTGAACCTAACACTGGTGTCAGCAAGCAGACTGTTATCAGACAGATGAGCTGAGAAAGACTTCAAGTCTCAGTAACAAACTTTATATGCTGGGCTAGCTGACACAAGAGTTAGACAGAGGACAGACAGACAGATTGTGAAAATAACAAACAGATGCAAAACAAGCCAAGGGGAGGGGAACAAGTGAGGGATATATTAGTTGTGTGGAAATAGGCAGGAGTGAAAGGGGGAGAGGGATATATATGTATACAATGTAGTCAGAAGAAGAGAACCAGGGACCAGGGAACACTGAATGAAACTGCTGATATTGTTTCACTTATATTCAAGAAACTTACATCTGTACCAGGGTCCCCGGGTTCTCCGTCATCTCCTTTGGGCCCAGGAGTTCCTTTACTACCCTGAAGAAAGAAAGAAAAAGACGAGTGCTGCTGTTAAGTCAGCGACTTATCAACATTCTATTCTGATCTCATAGTCTCTGTCTGTTTACTTCGGCTGCTCTTAGTCATTCTTGCCCTTATCCTTACCTGGTATTAGCTAGAGGCACTATGAAAATGTGATGTTAAGAAACCTAACAATAAAACCGAATCTTTACAATGGCTTCTGGATACTTACAGGCTCTCCAGGATCTCCTCTGGGACCAGGATAACCCTGAGAGATACAGAGAGACAAATCACCTACAGGAACCCTACATATATTTTGAATAATGTTTATTTTTGTTACAAAAAATTGTCATACCTGGAAACCATGGCAACCCTCTGTTCCATTTCCTTGTGGCCCATCGTCTCCCTATCAATGAAATATCAATATTACAGACATCACGGTGTAGACAAACTGTTTGTGGATATGTGGCTTGTAAAATGACTAACTCACCCTCTCTCCCATCAGACCTCTGTCTCCGGGGGCTCCTTTGATCCCTCTGATTCCCTTTTGTCCCTGATGCAGAGAAAGAAAACACAGATAGGATAGTTTTTTTTTTACAAGAGCCACAGTTTAATAATGATGCAAATAGTCAGAGCTTAAATCTCTCACCTCTGGCCCGGGGGTACCTTCATCACCACGATATCCTGGAAGCCCAGGCCTTCCTGCCTCACCCTAAAGTAAGAGATGCAATAAAAACACTTAATTACCACAACAAAAGAATATGTTAATATGATGTATTAAAAATAGAGAATGAATGATCAAACAGGTTGCCCCTGAAGTACTGAGATATACATTTACAAGACCCTGAAGACATTTTAAAATCACATTTAAAATCCCAAGAGAAAATAGTGGAAGCTGCATACAGATCGGATTCCTTTGGAAAGCAAAAGCTGAAAAATCTAATCAAGTCCAAATTCCTGTGCGTGTTTATATAGACTTTTGGGGAAACTAGGGTGTGGATGTTAAACACTAAAATCCATTCATGACAAATTTGCACAACAAATTTCAACAATCCTCTGAAGAAGCTTAAAGTTATCTACAGTTTAGCTTTCTACTGTAGTTTAGCTGTGCTTGAGTCATAAACCAAAAATACACTTATGGTAAATGACTCAGTAGAAACTGCATTATTGTTTATTATCATATGCAACATTAATTTTCCTGAAGGGGAATCTTGAAACATGGAAAAATTAAATCAGCAGTGGCTTTTATTCATGAATTAAGCAACCCGTCCAGCTTTCCACCTATTTGGAAGCTTTTCTTTTCCCACCCACTGCTACTGGAAAAAATGTCTCTGCCAGTGAACGTTAAAAAAATGCATTTGGTCATCATTCAGTTGGTACTCAGGCTCCATAAAACAAGATGTGAACCTCTGAGATGGTGGTAAAAGAGCAGACTTTATATGCATAGTTGTGAAGCCAAACATCTGGGTTGTGGCCAGTCTTTGCCTGTGTCTGATCATGTGACAGTACTGAGACAGAACTAAGACAGCTGGAAGGTTGTGGCGGGTCCTTCTCAGAAACATGAGCCGTTTAAGAGAAAAAAGAGTCAGAGAAGCCATTCCATGTGCTTCATCACTAAAACACTACTAGTTTAACCCGAGGAGAACATGCCAGAAGATAAAAAGGTTGTGTGGTTCTCAAGTGTAAGCCTGCTGGAGAAGGAGGATGTGGGGATATTTTAACTAACCTGTATCATTCAATCCCCTGCTGGGACACACATAACCTAAGATCCTTTACTGATGAAGCAAACATAACCTTGAAAACAAGGGAGTTCTGCATTTGCTCTGGGCAAATTAAACTGACCTCTTTTGAAGTATTTTTCCTCATGTTCTTAATATTTTACTCTGCCATCTTTAACAAGTATTTCCATTAGACTGACCTAAAAGGAGTATTGCACAGCACAGTCTCATTTTGCAATAAAGAGACCAAAGGCAAATTTTGTAGAACAGAATCTTTATCTGCACTGAATAAATGTCTTGCATTTTTTCTACTTTGCTGAACCAGGCTTAGAGATTTATTAAACAGTCCAGAGATAAATAGGTTAGATGATAATAGTATAATGTGAATAATTTTGTTTGCTGATTCATTCACATGAGGAATAAAGTAGTGGAAATAAGTATTTGATCCTCTGCTGAATTTGTAATTTTGCTGACAAAAAAAAAAGAACAGTCTCTAATTTAGGAGGTAGTTTCGTCTTTATGGAGAGAGGCAGAATATCAACCAAAAATCAAGAAAAAACATGTTACATCAAAGTTATTAATTGATCTGCATTTCACTAAGCGAAATAAGTATTTGATCCCCAAACAAAACATGCCTTAGTACTGGGGGGAGGCACAGCAGTGATGTTTCTTATAGTCGGTCACCAGATTTGGACACATCTCAGGAAGGATTCAGGCTGACTCTTTACAGAAACTCTCTAAATCCTGCTTGGCTTAAGCTTCAGCTCCTCCACAGATATTCTATAGGACTGAGGTCAGGAGACTGTGTGTGTCTTTAGCCACTCTGTTGCTACCTTGGCAGTATGTTGTGGGTCATTGTCATGCTGGAAGACCCACAACACATCTTCAGTGTTCTGGCTGAGGGAAGCAGGTTCTTGTCCAAGACTTTATGGTACATGGCCCCTCAATGTGGTGAAGTCATCCTGCACCCTTAGAAGAAAAACATCCCCGAGCAGAATGTCTCCACCTCCATGCCTGACTGTGATAGTGTTCCTCAGGCCAAACTCAGCATTTCTCTTCCTCCACAGCGGGTCCAGTTGATGCCAAAGAGCTCAGTTTTGGTCTCATCTGACCACAGCACCTTCTCCCAAACCTTCTCTGAATCATTTAGATGTTCACTGGCAAACTTAAGATTGTCTGTACATGTGGCTTCTTGAGCAGGTTGGACCTTCCGAGCACTAAGATTTCAATCCATTATGATGTAGTTTATTACTGTTGGTGTTCTTAGTGTCTGTGGTCCCAAATGCCTTCAGATCATTAACAGGCTCCTCCCATAGTTCTGGGCTGATCCTTCACCTTTCTCATGATCGTTCCTCACCCCATGAGGAGAGACTGCATGGAGCTCCAGACTGAGGGCAACTGATGGTCATTTTATATTTCTTCCATTTCTGAATAATCACACCAACAGTCGTCACCTTCTCACCAAACTTCTTGTTGATGGTCTTGTAACCCATTTTGGCCTGGTGCAGGTCAACTGTCTCTTCCCTGACGTCCTTTGATGCTCTTTGGTCTTGTCCATGTTGGTGGAGAAGGGGAATGTAAACTGATTCTGTGGACCGATGTGCTTTACATACATAACACGTTCAAATCAGGAGTTTCTGTAATTGATAGATTGATTGTAATCTGTGTGAACACGGACACACAGCCAGTCTGGGGGCGCCAGAAATCTGGCTGGGTTGTAGTGGATCAAAACTTATTTCACGCAATGACATGCAAATCAATTTATAACTTTATGTAACATGTTTTTTCTTGATTTTTGGTTGATCTTCTGTCTCGCATCACAAATAAATTTGAGACATATATATCCCTCTCCCCCATCACTCCTGCCTATTTCCACACAACTAATATACCCCTCCCCTTGGCTTGTTTTGCATCTCTTTGTTATTTTCACAATCTGTCTGTCTGTCTTCTGTCCTCTGTTTGTTTTTTGAGGTACACCTTCTTTGTGCATACCTGAATCTGGATAATTGTTTGTACAGATTCATCCATGGGCATCACCGCCAATAAATCTCATTTTATAAGTTTTCGTTTGGACACCCCCCCCACCATACACATTTAACATAAAATATTAGTTCACTCTGCTGTGTTGAATCTTGAATCTTTCATGAAAGAAACCACTCCATTTAAATGACAGGAGAATACACACAGCACTGAGAGTTTCGAGCAGCCTGTCTATGCATTGGAGATTCACTCCACTTGCATGCGGTGAGTTGGAGGCAAACCCAGAGCAGATTTCCAGTGCTGTGTGTATTCTATTGATTAAGTGGGAAGATTCAAGATTCAACAGCGGTTTCCAAATACCCCCACTCCCAAAAAGGGCTGAGACCTTTCACGCAGCAACCCTAACACCCACCCACACAAACCCTGTCCCCACATCAAACCCCGCCCCCTTGCCCAAAACCCCGCCCCCATGGGTAGACCAATGCGTCCCCCTCGCATTAAAAGTGCTTCTGACGCCCCCGGATTCATCCATTATGTTCAAATCAAACTTTAAAGTTTCTAAAATCTCAAAACAAAAAATTCTCAAAACAAAAAGAGTCCTCTGCTCACTAAGCCCTGAAATATTTTGCGTTTTACGTACTTTAGTACATTAACCAGGCCTGTAAGGGTGTAGTTATGATATTTTTTACTTTACCCCATCACATAATTTGACCAAATAGGCCAGAACCTGAAATGTTCACTCCCCAGCCATTAAACTCTGGCACTGATCTGTAGCTGGTCACTTACATAACACACTTGACTGTCTTTGTCTAGAAAAGAGTCTAAAACAAAGAAGGTTTGTTACAATAAAGAGGAAAGAAAAAACTGAGATGCTGAGTCAAAAAAACTGCCAAAGTCCACTCCACTATTTCAGTTAAACGATTCTTTTGGTGAAAAATCTAATTTTTCATATGCAGGATTAACTAACATCCATTTGCCTTGGTCACTTTATATTATATTATAAAGGGTTTATGAATGTCATGAATCAGAGCATTAATGTTAATTAATTAATGTTAATTAAGTTATGAATTAGGAATCATAAATTCATAAAAAGTTGAAATGCAGATAAAGAAGATATATCACATTAATAAAAATTATTGATACATATGAATATCTAATGAAGATAAAATGTATACTGTTGATACATCTATAGATGAGCACTTGCTATTTTCTTTGTTTATTCATTACTGTAAGGCAATAGTACTCCTATTAATAATCATAAATAAGCTCATTTTAAACTCTGTATGATGTCTTATTGTGAGGAGGCACCTATACTGTTATTATCTAAAAAGTAGACAAAAGTACATACAATCTAGGCTTCAAGGCGGCTGCACTACTGGTTTTGGCTAAGTGACATTTGTCCATTTTTATAGATAACAGTAGCTATATTATTCAGTGTCAGAAAACACACAAGCAAACCTATTTGACAGAATATATTTTCAATACATTCTGAGGCAAAATTGTGGTGATTGTGTAGGCAGACTGCATAATGCTAACTGGTAGAGGATGAGCTTCCATTATTTCCATTACTAAACTTGGCTTTTTGTCTTTAAACGTACTACTGAAGCTTTAACCGATCTATCTACCCAGAAACTAGAGAGTATGATACAGAAAAAAACTTGCTTAAGTTTGGACTCTGCTAACAACGTCCACCTGGAGTCCGTCTTCCAGGCTGAGGAAATTCATAAATCAACTCCTCCTTTTTGATTTCTTTTTTTTCATCCTCCATCCCCCAGTTCAGCTGTAAGAGTCTGAATTCTGTGCCAGGACGTATTCCTCTCTCGTCTGGCTTGCCTCATAACCTAACTGTGACCTCGGCAAAATAGGGGGCCTCACAAAATATCTAAGCTATGAGGTCAGCTTGTAGCTAGAACTGCTCAGGAATCAGAGGAGTCGTGTATCATACGGTCAGACAAAAAGTTGCTGTGGCCTCCATGTATACAGACTTTTAAACAATTCAAAGTTCTAAGGAAGTCTCCTAATGACTGGAAATCGAATCTAATCCCATCTGTGTAGGAATAGGGTCACATTATGTAGATTCTGGTCAGTCATGTGATGCCGAGTGGTTGTCACGGCCAAGAAGAAACTTATGTTGCTCCAGTGTTGAGCTCTTTTGACTCAGGAAATCAAATATTCTTTTTATTTTCAGGAAAATAGCGTAAAAACACATGAGATACTTCTGGCTCAGATAAAATTGATAAAAGCTATTCACAACAAAAGCTTGGATGAGAAATAGAGCCATACTAAGAGCTAGGGTGAAATACTTGCCTCAATTTGAGCTGCAGATAGCCATGGAGTTTATTATCTTGGCAAATCCAGGAACAATGTTTGACTTCATCCACAATTAACTTCCAAAACTCAAAAGGAGAAACTTTGAAACTTAGTCTTTGTTCAGGAGAAACAGGAGAACTTGCAAATATCTCCATTGTCTTTCTATCTGACTGTTGTGTATAAGTATCTATAGAAATATAATTTTTACTTACTGGGTCACCATTAGGTCCTGCTGATCCCTCGCGCCCCTGCTCGCCCCGAGGACCTGGATCGCCCTACAGAGATCAAAAGTTATTATTAATAATTATGAACAATAATTGTTCTTATTACTTCTATGACATTTACTGGACGGTGCAAAATCTTTACTTCCTTTTGTTAAATATAAAATACAATACATCTGGAAAGCTCATATGTTTTGCACCTGTGTGTTTTTGCCACATGTAATTAATTTCATTTCATTTCCTTGAAAGGCTCAAACTACTGAGGATTTCCCCCAGCAGAGATCAGAAGTGGATTTTGAAGATACTACCCATCTGTTACACTGCTACAGTCCAGCTGAAGGGCAACGACAAATGAAGCAAACTTCAAAACTTTAACTCTGTCCCATCTTTTTACACTACATAATAGATGAAAAATGTACGGCTCAGAACAATCCCATGGATCGCTGGATTTAAGCTGAGCATTATGCAGGTGAGAAGGATCATAGTAACTTACAGGCTCTCCTCTGGGTCCTCTGTTTCCACGGGCACCTTGTTCGCCTTTCTCACCCGCTGTACCCTACAGAATCAAAAAACATCTGCAAAATACTTTCCACATAAATGACAAACGCAGTGCACCAGAATGTAAATGTAAATATTACTCTGTCGCCTTTTGGGCCATCCGGTCCTGGTGGTCCCTGTAATACAGGAAGAAATCACGTGTTTACTTCTAATCTCCAGTACGAACAGCTTTTATCACTGTTATTCTTCTTTAATGTATAGTACATACAGGTTTTATCATCACAAACACAGTTACAAAACCAGTATACACATACAGGAACATGTTTTCTCAATGAATGACCAGAATAACAGAAATGACTAAAATCCAACTAAGCTAAGTTTCTGATTTAACCTTTTTGTGTCATTTGGCCTGCTCCTGTACTGTAATTAAATAATATATACCATGTTTTTGACCAGTGAGATATATATATATATATATATATATATCACTGGTCATATATATATGTGTATGTATATATATGTGTCTAATGTTGGTATATATGTGAACATGCTCCTCATTTGACCTCAGCTTTCTCACTTTAAGGATCTGTGTCGGGAATACAAAAATTAATCTGTCACCAAAGGAACAAAACTCTTACATCATCTCCTCTCTCTCCTTTGTCCCCGTTGGCTCCTCTTGGTCCTCTGTCACCCTACAAAAACAATCAAGTGTTGATGTGGCAGTGGTCCAAAATCCAGTAAGAAGGTCATATTTGAAGGTGCTAAGAATGCCTGGAGACACTTATAAACTTCAAAAACTGTGACAAAAACAGTGCTTTCAGGCTGCTATGATACTGAGACTTTACAAGACAGGATGAAGTGTACAGATACTTTTGGAACAGAGTAAAACTGGAAACAAACAGCTACGATGATTAACGTTCAGCTCCACTGAATGAACTAGTGATTTACCTTGCTTCCAAGAGGTCCGTAGTTACCAGGTCTTCCTGGGTCACCGTTTCTGCCAGGTTCACCCTAAGAGTGACACTCAGCTCATCATTCAGCTTATCATAAATACACCAGTAACAAGGCCTAGTTTAAAGGATGTGGTCTGCAGTCTTCAGACTGTCATTTTAATATTTACAACTGTCTTTGCATGGTTTTTGGAATCCTAAATGATGGATCTCCTTACTTTTTCTCCTTTTGTTCCATAAGGGCCAGGGTCTCCTTTTGGTCCTGGTTCCCCTTGCAAACCCTGTAACAGAGGGCAACATTTGTATTTTTAACTGAAGGAAGAACAATCGCTGCTACCATAAGGCTAAGCTCAGCAATAACTTCTGTAGGCACTGGAGTGAAAGCCCACTCTTTTCCACTAGTGGACTCATTATTACACAATGTAAATAAAGCACAAACAGTCTTTAGAGAGCAAGCGCTGAATATGGCCTGGTTGTCAGATTTTGTAAATGTTATGTTCCTTGAGACACAAACATCCTCAAACCCGGGCTCCAGATGTAAGCTGAGCAGAAACAGCCGTTATATACAGAGTGTGACTGGCAGACTATAGAAACAACCAGCTGAACAGAGAGGCGGGACATCCACAGTCGTAGCCAATGAACTGACAGTAGATCCTCTCAATCCACGTCGATAAGTGATTGTTAAATCAAGGGATGTACAGCTACTTTATCCAATAACAGGTGGCTGATGAGGAACAAGCGGCTGATTCCATATCAGATTTATTATTTACTATTGGTGAGAGCTGATCTCAGTCATTTTAAATATTTTTCATGCTACCATGGTGATGTTGAAAACACATACACTCAGCATTGTGGTGGATTAGTGGAACATTAGCTCAGTGGCAGAACTTTACAGTTTTGAGCAGCAGTAAGGCCACGGCCCAATGAGGTCACGGCGCAGTGTAAGAACCTAAAGCTGCCTCACAAACGTCCCCTTTTAAAAAAGGAGTAACACAGAAAGAGCAGCCACTTAGTCATCTGCTCTACTAATGACTAGCCAACACACACATACACGCAAGGTCAAAAGAACATTTCGCACAGTAATTTCCTGCAAGCACCTGGAGAAAAGACGGTTTAAACTTACATCTGGCCCACTCGACCCTTTGCAGCCCGGCATCCCGGCATACCCTGGTTCGCCCTGTAAGATAAAACACAAACACACTTCCAGTGTAAATATTCAGGCTTTTAAGGACTGAGTGTGAGCCACAGCATGCTGTAAAAACAAAGGGCCAACACACAGCATGAGTAGTGTTAAGGCACAGGAGGAATCTGAAATGGCTCCTCATTTGACATAAATCAATACAAATGACTCCCCTAATGGCTGCCAAACCCTTTGCAAGATGTTCAGTATAAATAAAAAAAAAAGTTACGATTGAACCACTGAGATGCATAAGTTCACTCTGAAAAGAGGTGAAGTTAGAAATGAACTATATTTTTGTTGTTGGTCATATTTGGAACCCCAGGATAGCAGCACTGTGTGGTTCCTGGCTCGACTCTTTAACAAAATATTACATTTTTCATCAGACAGTCATGTTGAGTAAGTTCTGTTAAGTCAGACAGGCACCAGAGATTGGTGCACAATAACTTAGCACAAGAGATTAACCCTTATTTTTTTGCTGCAAGATGTCTTGTAATTATGAGCTAAGGACAGGTGTGAAAAATCAAATATTTAATAGAGAAGGACACAGTAGTCAGGTACTGCAAAGCTGGGGTCAACATACTGTTTATTAATAATGTTATTATTAATATTAACATCAATGTTACTTATAACATCTTATATAAAAATTGTTTGGCATTTTTTCTTCTAGGCATGTTTGACTTGCCATGGTTTTACACTGAATGCTCTTCCTGATGTAACCCTCCACATTTACCCTGATTTGGGACTGGCACTAAGAAATACTCTGGCTTGAGCACCTCCAGTGACTGGGTTTGGCAAAAAATACTACTTGCTTAGAAATTCAAGTGAATTTTGATAAGCTTGGACTGTTACACCATCCAAGCTCCTGATCTTCCGAAGACATCCAGTGATACATTTAAATACATTTGACTGAAAAAAACACTTGTCAGTTATTTATATACTAATTATCGTTAAGTCCTTTTTATATATTGTCATGGTTTTTGTCTGTTAAAGGCGTTTGCTGGGTGTTTTAAACCACCTTTTCAATCGAAACTCCAATGCTAAGCAAATTACTTGTTACTCTACAGTTACTGACATGTATCAGAAATGCTCATCCCTGTTGCAAGAAAGAAATAATGTACGAAAAAAATGTAAATGGAAGAACAAAAGCACTTACTTTAAGTCCATCAGTTCCATCTCTTCCTGATTGACCTTTCTCTCCCTGTAAAAACACACAGAAACATTAAAGCACGGGCAAAATATCTGAAGGTATGAGAGAATTGAGAGAAAATGAGAGAATATTGGTTCTAATCAGTAACTGTGGTCATACCTTGAAGCCCTTGTGGCCCCTCTCTCCCTGCAAAAAGAACAAAGCCAGATTAGAATCTTTTGGATCTCTTGGATAAAACTCAATCAATTAAAATGAATTCGATTTCCTCTAGAATTTGGCTGTTTTACCTTTTCACCTTTTACTCCTTGGTCTCCCTGGAGAAATAAAGAAGAAGGAAAGGAAAAGAAGAAGAAAAGGAAACAATTTCAGTGAGAGAATATTTTGCTATTCCAAACAAGAGTAGTTTCAAATGAATTAATCAAAAGAACTACAACAAGACAAACCTTCATGCCTTGATAACCGACTGGCCCAGGGTCTCCAGTATTTCCCTTTTTAGGAAAAAAGAAAACAGTAATAATTCTTAATGGGCTTACTGATGATACTAGTAATGAAAGATGGTCTAAGCATGCTGAGCAAAGTAAAACATGGTAATTAATGGATACTTTGGAAATAAGTTTGGTTACTCCTATTATTAATAATACAATGCCGCTTGCACTCGTACAGCACTTTTGGAAGAGTCCTCCCTTTTAGTAATCTGCATTTTCATTCTTGGCAAGAACTTGACAACAGGATTCTGCAAATGAGGGCTAAGACTGTGTTCTGATTCTAAAGCTGGCCACGGTAGCTGTATCGTTCATCTCCAATATTCCCCCCTGGGCTTTCCTTGGCCTCCTGAGGACTTTCCACAGTTTTATTTATACCCACACCCATTTATAATAGCTTTATACTGTAAATGATGTTGTGTCTACATAATTATAAACAGTCAATTTCATTTAATGGAACTTCTGGCTTAGTAGACATGCAGTGTTTAATGGAGTAGCTGGTCCTGTTCCAGAAGTGTCTGAGCCTATTTTGTGTGTGTGTGTGTGTGCGTGCGTGCGTGCGTGCGTGCGTGCGTGTATTAATTAATGAGGTAAGTGAATATTGCACCTATTGTCAGAGTTTTCTTACAGCTGCACTGTAAAAAGGCACTTGTCTTACATGCCTTTTGTTAGGTTTATCATTTTACTCTGCATGTCTCACCAGGAACTGACAGTATGTCTACTGGAAATCTACACCAGTAGAAAGAACAATCTAAATGTACTTTTTAAAGCATATTTTCATACTGCGTCAGTTGGAAATGGTTTCATTACTGCCATGAAAAAGTATACTGTATATCTGTGTGATCTGCCCTGAGTGAGATTTGTGTATCTTGAATATCTTCTGAAGAACAGTGTAGCTTTAAGCAATATAAACAGTGTGCTGCAGGGAGGCAATATGGTTTGTGTTGTTTATGTGCTGGTTCTGTAGGGAGAATGTATGGATACTCACCACAGGCCCAGTGTCTCCCTTCTCTCCTGGCATCCCTGGCCTACCAGTTTCCCCCTGTTGAGCAAGAAGGGTAAAGTAAGCAATTGTAGGTGAATGAAGTGTCTGTAAAGAGTATTACTGAACTACACATGTTACACACAATTGTAAAAGGATCAGTAAATAAGTGTATTACATGGTGCACACATGGATTCGGTTAAAACACTATGTTTGCAAACATAGTTAAAAGGAATGGATCAGGAATGAAATATTTATTAATACTTACTCTGTACCCTGCGTCACCCGGAGGTCCAGTCAGGCCTCCAATGGCCTGTCAAAATATCGCATGAAACAGTTACAAAACAATCAACACTAAGCAGTAAAATGATTTACATCTGTGCCTTGGTCCTCTAAAGGCATGATGACAATACTCACATTGCAGTCAAAGGAGCAGCACTGCAAAAGAAAAAAAAATCCAAGTACTTAAAGATAACTACAGTTATTATCAAAACCACACAATATTACTAATCAAATAAACAGGATTAACAAACATACCACATCCTTGGTTTCATTGGTCTGGAAGAGAGAACATGGAAAAAGAGTTAGCAACATTACACAGCTATGACTTTAAAGATCTTGCTAGCAGATCTTGATACATTATTACTGTTTTGTCAAGGTCTGCTATATATATATATATATTCAGGCTCTCAGTAGATAGAAATTTTTAATCGCGATTAATCTCATGTTTGCCGTAGTTAACTTGCGATTAATCGCACCTTTAAGTCTGTCCTAAACATCCTTGCTATGCTTGCTATGATTATTAATGATAGTCAGTACTGTAAGCATCGTTTAAAAAATAATCTTACACACACACACACACATGCACACACACACACACACACACACACACACACACACACACACACACACACATAAAAAAACAATTTTTAATGCAATTAATCATGTTTTTCTACGATTAATTGTATTGTTATATGTGATATGAAATCATTAATTCAAAACTAGTGTATTGCGCACCTTTGGTTTAATACTAATAAGGAGCTTTTAAACAGCAGTGTTCCCTTTAACACAGTCACACAGTTACAGTTCAAATATTTCTGTAAATCTCAACTTAAACATTAATGTAATTAAATCTAATATTAAACCAGAGCTCTTCACCACTGCAGGATGTTCAGGTTTTATCTAGTTTATTATAGAAAAACAAGTTCCCCTCAGAGTCCAGAGCATGGGGGGGTGGAACCATTACAAATGTCTATATTTATCCTCATAGTTTAAGATTTTAAACCACTCTATACTATAATGCGAACCTATATTTATTAGGTGTATTGCCATGGGACCCAGTAACACTGTCAATGACTGGACTCACAATCATGTGGACGATAGAACGAATCGTTCCCAAATGTGAGGAGCGGGAGCTGTCCGCAGCCGTAAAGTTCTGTCTGTACTTCGCATCTGTGGCGATGACAGCCAATCTGGATTCCTTCGGGGAAAAAATCATGAAAGACAAACAGCCTCGATTAGACTCATTCTTATATAGACAGGTATTCTGTGTAAGCACTGTTATATTGACCAAACAGTTTATTCGGAATTTATCACACCTATGAAACCCAGAGATGCTGAAATGAAAGTAAAAGGAGAGCAAACATTGAACAGATATGTCCTTGAATGAAAACATTACTGTAATCTGTGTGATGTAAACATTTAATAAAGAGTGGACTTTGTTGAACTTTACAGTTTATGTACATTTCAGCCTGAATCAAGAGGCAAAAAAATTATTTTGATAGTCTGTTATTCACATGAATTAATCATCAAATAGCCAATTAATCCGCCTAAATGTGAAGAGCTGTAACAACAAAATGTTTGGCACGGTTGGTGCAGTTCATAAAGAATTCACTGCTTTGTTACATCTGAAGCATGCTCATAATTTTGAGACACTGTGTGAGATACCTAAAAATCAGAAATACAACAATAAATACATAGATTATAAATAAATAATAGATGAAACATAGATTAACTGTTATTTAATTGTTGAGAAGAGTTGTGTGTGAATAGTAGATAGTAATAATAAGTGGATAATATTTTTTCATATGAAAGTTTGCAGAATGAGTTATATTTGAGATATTCAACCAGCTTTCAACCAAAATTGATACAGCTGTGAATATTTCAGTAATCAGAAATGTAACACCATGAACCACAGAGCTTTTTGTAAGTGTAACCTTTAGGTTCCATGCCATTGTTCTGCTGTGGAAAGTCGGATTGGCAAATGTTGCAACCTTTGTTAAGGAGATGCTCATTGATTTTATTTCTTTTTGAGCTTTTAGCCATAACTGTTTATTTTGTTTTACAACATGATTGTATAAATACCATTGTACTACCTTCTTCCTGTTAAGTCATTAACCCCCTCTCAGTTGGATGAGTAGACAAATATGTTTGCTTTGTGAAAATACTGTCAACAACATTTTTTCAAAAAACAATCTTACACATACATACACGTTTACCTACATATATATTAGGGCTGTCAGTAGATTAAAATATTTAATCGCGATTAATCTCATGTTTGCCATAGTTAACTCGCGATT
>JBBPDC010000038.1:16026810-16051425 GCA_037974485.1 Hemigrammopetersius urotaenia
TTTAGATCTTTAAGTCCATCTCAAGAAAAATCGGAGCAGAAACAAAGGTGTTGCGTTTATATTTTTGTTGAGTGTATGATTAATCGTTTTCTGCGATTAATCACACTGTTATATGCAAAATTAAATAATTAATTAAAAAGTGTATTAAAAGGTAAGCAAAATTTCAAGTAAAAATTCAACCGATGTTCTCTCATAAGTATTTATTATTGTCAACATTGTCTTTTCAGTTCTTTTTACCATTTACTCAGTGATTTTGGCCTGTATTGCACCAATACCAATACTGAGAACTGAATTAGCCCTAACTAGAATTAAGTGTGTCATAATTAAGTGTGTTCCCTGTAGAGGACGCAGACGTAAGTTTGACTTAATTTAATTCAATCAAGCCTAAGGTTTGCATTCAACTGAAGCTACTCTTCAGACCTCTTTCTTTAACCCTCAGCAGAATTGAGTATTCCTGCAGCTCAAATCTATACGTACAGTATTACAAACAATATATTGGACAACAGTCCCAAAAATATTATAGAGATAAGCTGCTGAAGTAATGCATGTAAACAGGAAAATCACAGTTGATTCATGTCTAAGCTGAAGTCCTATCCTGTTACTGACCCTCTATAATGAGCACTGTGTTTAAGCAAAAAAGGACATCAGATGTGATGTGGACAAGAACATGTGGTTGCATGATGCAGACCAGGTAAGTAAAACTTTGATCCATACATTTCTTTGATGGATTAGGAAAAGTATTAAATTATTTTGTTTCTAACACTTTCTAGCACATGTAAGTATGGCTCATTTACCACAATATCACAATTACATTTACTCAAAGGACATGATTTGATTTAATTAAAAAAATTATATAATGCCCAATTTACATAATGATGTCACAGGTGGCACAGCCCACAATTTCTTGACCACTAAAACAAAATAAGAGGTAGCTGGTAGCCTTGTGATTAGGGCATTCGCCCTGTGATCAGGAGGTTGCGGGTTTGATTCCCAAGACCACTAGGCACAGCTGAGGTACCCTGAGCAAGGTACCGTCCCCACGCACTGCTCCCCGGGCTCTGTGTTCCTGGCTGTCCACTGCTTCACTTGGTGAATGGGTTAAATGCAGAGAAAGTATTTCATGCTGTGGTGTGTTCATGTATGACCAGATTTTCACTTTCAGTTAAAGTAATTAACTGAAAATATGTTTGAGCAAAGACAAATATACCAAATTCAGGTTATTATTTTGTCACTTAATTTGACTGGTAACACTGGAGGTTAACACCATAACATGACATTTCTCTCTGTATCTTTGGAAAGAGGATGTTTACATGTGCAAAACTATAGTAATACTTCACTTAAAGGAATAACTATATACAATGAACACCACTTATGGCTAAATTAAAATGAGATAAAAAAAGTTTTGAGAATGAGTATTTGTATCTGTTTTCCCTACTTATATTCTATATGTGCTGGACAGTAAATCACACACAGGAGTTTTTAAGCCCCTCAGGGTCACTAGGCTCAAAATCCAGCGAACAATGTCCTGAAACTGACCACTGATGAAGAACTGGAGGATGACTAACACAAACTGTGCTGCATCCGATGAACTATCGTCAATAACTTTACATCAGGAAAGTGGACCAGGTTGGATGAGTCAAAGTAAGTGGACACAGTGTTTGAATACTCCTGCACTGATACACTCTGCTCACTGGTGGTCCTGTCAACGACCTGATGATTCTTAATTTTCCAATAAAACCATTTTAGATTGTATTTTGGAATATCTTTACTTTATTCACTTTTAATAGTAATATTTTCATAAATAACTTTTTAATATGCAAAGAACTAAAATTAGAACTGAACAATACACAAGTAAATCTAGGCCACGTTTGCACAATCACACAGCAGCTTCTCTGGGTTAAGTTCACACTAATGCCTACATCTTTCACCAACAGACCCTGCTGTAATCTGGTAATACCTCAGTCATTCACGTTATTCTGTTGGTCATCTTAACGCATGTTTTACTGGAAGAGGAGGAAACAGAAGGGAGGCTGGTGGGCTGCTAAGTTAAACCTAGGCTGAATTCCATCATTACCCCAAGAGACCAATAAATATTTCTTTAACATCTCTGATGCCTCGATAGCAACCTAGTATAACATTATCTCGGACTGTGATTGACTACACAGCTAAAGATTTCTAAAACTTTTAGCCATTTAGCCATTCAGCTCAGGGTTGATAATATTAAGCAGATGTTGATTATGATGTGGACACTTAAGCACTACTTAAGCATGTTGATTATGATGTGTACTACTTAAGATGTGGACTACTTAAGCACAGATGTACATCGCTCTGGATAAATGCCATAAACATATTAGTGTGAATTCGACTGATTGAATATTCACACCAGAGCTCATTTACGGCATCAGTGGCATCAGAAGAAATTCATTTCAATGTGGAGAGGGCCATTCTTGTTTTTCTTTGGCTACTAGGTGTGTTTGTGTTCTGGATGTAATACCTCTTGGTCAGGGCTGATGGCCACAGAAAACACTTTGACGCCATGTTGCCTGGCCTCGTTTGCTGCCTCTTGGATTCCTCCACAGGGTTCTTTGTAACCTGTGACTGGATGACCATCTGTCACGACCACAATGTACTTATTTTCATTGTAGTAGGAGCCCCTGAAAT
Source organism: Hemigrammopetersius urotaenia (assembly GCA_037974485.1). NCBI lineage: Eukaryota > Metazoa > Chordata > Actinopteri > Characiformes > Alestidae > Hemigrammopetersius > Hemigrammopetersius urotaenia. The sequence continues at coordinate 16,029,472 of JBBPDC010000038.1, forward strand.
AATGAAAGAAATTAGGAACCTCAGAGGCACTCAGAATTGCATATTAAAGTCAAGAGCAGAGTGTTCTGTCTCTTGGCAAAGCCATTTACACACTTTCTAATATTTTGCTCAGTAAGTAGCGCTCTAAAAACTTCAGTTAATTAATGCGCTCTGGCTCACGGTTTTCAGAGAATAACCCCTAATCTGCTCTGGTAAAAAATGCAAATGAGTGTAAATGGAGTTTGAAGAGTCTGAGTGCTTTCCCTGCCAAGATATGCAACTCGGAAGGTCACAAGACAAAAGTATTGGGACACTGCGGTGAGGTGAAAGGGTCCCCTTGTGTTAAAACATCCAGAAAAAAAATATTTATTGCCACAAAAAAGTAAAAAAGGCTGAAGAGATTTGCAGTTTCTGCATTATTGTGGGGATCTCCGTGTAAAACTATGAGTTCGGTAACTGAATCCGTTACACCTGATCCTCGTAAAACTGGGGGATCACTGTATAAAAATGTGTGAGCATCAAAAGAATCAGCATTTGTCCTTGCATAAATGAATGATAGCGATGTGTAGATCCACGCCCACCTACAACCTATAGTGTCACTCATAGTTCACGATCGATAGTGCCCCCCTATATTCAATTAGATGCCTGGAATATCCGCTCTGACGCCGGTCCTGTGCCCAGCACAGTCTGGTAGTTTCCCTCCTCAAACAGACTTACCAAACCTGGCAATTTAAAACGTTGTACAGCCAAAAGTTGTACAGCCAGCCATTTATGTTTTAGCATAGAAATCGCCAAACTGTATATGTATATAAATGTGTGAGCATCAAAAGAATCAGCATTTGTCCTTACATAAATGAATCATAGCAATGTGTAGATGCATGTGTGTGCGTTTTCTTACGCTCTAAGCAGCTCGGCGATGCCCTCCTTGATGGCACAGTCAGTGTATGTTCCCTTGCCAATGTATTTGATGCCATCTATGGCTGTTTTAAGGTCACTACGTTTAGTTTCTAAGTCCACGAGGCCTTTAATCAGGTGCACCTCGTCACTGTAGTGCAGGGCTCCAGAGTTCCATGTCACATCTCGATCGCATGGCTGGCGCCTAGACACAAGGAGAAACAGGTTTTTAAGTGTCCAATCAGTATTATTATGAACATACTCGTAATAATGCTTGAAGGCAACAATCGTGAATGTATCATATGTTTAAGTTCAAACTGTTAATGGTACTTGTCTTATATTTAAATAACTCCCCTCAGTAACAACCCTCACCCCCACCCCAAACTGTGCAGGAAACCAATGGACAGTCGTCTAAGCATTTTTCTTCACTGAGCTGAGATACTACATACGTGTTTTTCAGTTCATCGATGAAATTCTTGGTGAAGGTCTTGATCTGGTTGATGTAGAACTCTGGTGGTTTCTGTCTGAGGGCCACACTCTCAGACGTATCCAGCACAAAAAACAGGTCAACAGGGCATTCTACAGTGGAGGGAACATTTTGTCAGAGTCAGTAACAACCAAGTACATGCTATCTTTTCCTATTAAAAATGTAAATATGCTCTCACAATCCCACACTTCTAAATATACTGACATACGGTGAGATGAAAAAAGTTGACAAAATGGTTTAGAACTGGGGGAAAATGGGAAATCATTTGTTGGAGGGCAAAATTGATTGCAAATGATGAACACATGAAAATGCCATATTAACATCTATGTTCCAATTTCCTCATAAACACCTGTGCACCTGTTTGTATAAACCTGGACTGCTCAACTCCGGGCCTGGAGGTCTAGTGCCCAGTCAGTGCCGGCGTCCATGGGGGGTATACAAAGGCATTGATCCCCCATAGTGAGTTGCCACGCCCACTTACAACCTCTAGTGTCACTCATATGAATATAGTTCACAATCGATAGTGCCCCATATTCAATTAAATGCCAGCCCGGAATATCCGCTCTGACCCAGGTCCTGTGCCCAGCACAGTCTGGTAGTTTCCCTCCTCAAACAGACTTACCAAACCTGGCAATTTACAGCTGAGTTGTACAGCCAGCCATTTATGTTTTAGCATATAAATCGCCAAACTGTGCTGGATACCGGGCCTCCAGGACTGATGTTGGACACCTCTGGTACAAACCCTATCCCAAAGACTGAACTGGACATTCTGCCCACCTGGTGAGAGGTGTGTATCATGTGATCTGGTCACATGATTACTAGGTACACTAAATCACTACTGCAATTTTCAATATAGAAGTTTCAACATAGACACAATTTCTATGTTACGCATATTCTAAATAGCCAAACAAACTCTGAGACTTAAGTCACATCCCATATGTAATCAAATCCACCACCTATTCAAAAGCCATTTTTAAGAGATGGGTGGGTTTTGTGATCTTCTCTGCGACGCTCAGTAAGAAAATAGAACATCTTTAAAGCCAAATAAATCTACTTTTCTCACTTTAGTTCAGTTTCTGGCTTGGGATGCTGGTGTTCTTTACACCCCTCCCCCCCCCAACCCAGAAAAGGGCAGGGGGCACCATCTAGCACCCCCATGTCACACAGCCTATCAGCGCTTCCAGACCTGGACTGAGCATTTATGAAGTTTACCCTACTCTGAAAGCCCTGACCCTGCTAATGAATGACATAGATGTTGTAGATGAGCTTGTTCAGTCTAAGCAAAAGACTATAAAGTGCAGAACGTTGGGTGCTCGGAGTAAGAAAGCAGTTTTAAACTCTCTCAGTCTTTTTTATGGACACAAGTTGTACGCAAACCACATTTAGAGCGAACCCGAAAATGTCATGACGTTAAAATGACAACAAACAGTCCACACTCTGTGTAAATAATCCACAGAATTTCAAGTGTAATAAGTGTCCATTTGTCACAATGTGAACACACAGTGTGAACAATTTTTTTTCTCAGAATTTAACCCATTTACTGAGGCAGTGGGCATCCAGCAACTCTGTGCCCCCAAAGCACTGTGTGTGGGGACGGTACTTTGCTGCAAGGGCACCTCAGTGGTGCTACGGGCAGTCCTGGGATACAAACCTACAACCTTCATTGCAGGGACAACTTCCTAACCGCTAGGTCATCAGCTGCCCTACATCTATCAGACTTACCAAAAACGCATGACAGACTTTAGGTTTAGCAAAGATAGCTCCGTACCTCTGAACGTGGGCTTGGCCGCATCAGCAGTTGGAGGTCCTGGACTCAGAGAGCCGAGAGAAAGTGCCGCTATAAGAAGTCCTCTCAGCGCCATTCTCCCTCCACACTCAAACCGTACAAACCGGAGAAAGACGGGTACAAAAGAGGGGGTACAGGGCAACCAGGATAAAAAAAGAAATCAGCTTGAAATATTTTTTAATCCCCCCTCTCCCTCAGAACAACTGGACCGTGTGCGGGTAGACGCGTCCCCCTCAGACAGCAGGCAATTCTTTTCCCACCTGTATTCCGAAAAGCCCCGCCTCCTGCTCCAGGATTGGCTGGCGGTGCCGCCCAGGCTTGGCCAATAGCGTTTCGACTCTGAAAGAGGACAGGTATGTACTTCTCACCTACTCCTAAGATTGGCTAAAAGTTTTCTGCTTCCTAAAAGCTCAGCCAATCATAAACCTCAAGACGAGGGACTACTGACTAATCTGAGTGCGAAGGACGGGGTTTGTCGGAATGCAGGTGGAAGGGAAAAAATGCACGGTGTCGGTGAAACGCCTTAAAATAATTTTCTTCAATATTTCAAAAATATTTCTCTTATGAGCTGCAGAAATGTATGGGACAATACACAAGAAATATATTTTCATGGTCTGCACGTACCTGCTGCATGCTCAAAACTCTGGCTTTAAATCTGTTCCTCTATGAATGTAATTTGAGAGGTGAGGAGGTTTTTGCAAAAGTGTGTGGAGACTTGAATGGGGTGAACAACTTCATCAGTCAGGAAAAGTGTTAATGTAACCATAAACCAGGCCAAGACCACTCCTGCACTTCCCCTGCACCTCTAAATCAGGAGCAATGATTTGTTCATATGATTTTATTATTTTGCTCAATGTTCTGTACCGAGTGGAGGAAAAGCAGGTCCTGGTGTTCCTGCAGGTGAGACTGTGTGGATCAGAGCATGCACAGTGATACCAGGCATATGAGACTGTGTGATTATAAAATGAAATCTGTAGAAGAGCTGAGAATCTGAACTCAGACTGTCTGGAAAAAAATCAGCTGACAGAGGACTGAGGAGACATCAGTTGTAGAAGAGTGAAGTAAAAAGGGGCGGGGCCTGTTATGGATGTATTGTTGCAGTCACAGTGGAGTATGTGAGAGTTTTCCAAACATCTGTATCTCCTCAACATCATCCCAGCAACCTGAGAGGGGGAGAGGGGGCGGCAGTAAACGGGGCCGCCCACTCGCGTCCCTCTCTCTCCATAGAAAGAGGAACAGCGCCACCAGTGTGTAGACAAGTGACAGGGAAATTCAAATTCCACAAACACACGCACTCACAAACACACACACACACACTGAAAACTTACGTCTATTCAGGCTTGTATACCACTGATGTCAATCCCTGATTATAACATTATATAGTGTTTTATATTTTATTTAAAAGCGAATTACATGTAAAACTAATTCAGCTGAGTATAATACATTTTTGAAAGCCAATATTAGAATTTATGCAAATAATACATATACCGAAAAAAGATGGGGTGGAGGTAGCTCAGTGGATAGGATACTTGCCTCCGGACCAAGAGGTCATGGGTTCAAATCATGCCTTCAGCACCACCATTGGGTCCCTGAGCAAGACCCTTAACCCCAAGTTGCTCCAGGGAGACTGTCCCCTGTAGTTAGAGAATGAAAGTCGCTTTGGACAAAAGCGTCTGATAATGCTGTAAATGATTTTATGTAGCCCATGTACATGTGCTTGTCTAATCATTATTACATTGCAGTTTTCATTGAATACCTCAAATACCTGGTTCAGCTGTATCAGGTAATTAGCTTAAGTCAGGTGAACTGCTGATATCGAGGTGATATCTGGAACTGATCTAGCTCACAAAACTTTGACTATTTATTTAAATAACAAAACAAACCTTGACATTATTCAATGCCTCTTTGTATTTATTTGAATGTTAACTTGTGCATTAGTTGGCAGGAAGTGTCTTATTCTCAGATAAATTACTTTGAACAGCTATTACATTAGTCTAAGACTTTTGCACAGTACTGCAGTTGCTGACTAATTTAAGCTGTTTTCATGCATAGACTACTGTGGTGAGTGAGGTCACTCTGCAACTGATTAGATTTTAGTCCCAAATGTAATCACTGTAATTATTTCCTTAACACCCACTCGGCCAGTGGTTTGTCATTTTGTGTGATTTGTTTGCTGCTACTTTAAATACACGTTCTCTTCTGTCTACTCTGATGAGTAATGGAGTAGTATTATACTGACAACAATTCATCTCCAGGGCTGATGACTAATGTCTTATGTCTGTGATCATTTTGGTCTTCACAGTGGCAGTAAATTCAAGATGACACATGACAGAAGCCATGCAGGGGATTGTAGATGGAGGTTGCCATCATATTCACACTCACCATCACCATCACCCCCTCCCTCAACATCTGCTTCACCACCCCCCTCATCATCAACTTCACCATCACCCTCACATCACCCTCACCATTACTTTCACCATCATCCCCTCCCTCACCATCAACTTCACCATCACCCTCTCATCACCCTCACTCTCACCATCACCTTCATCCTCACCCTTACTCTCACCCACACGTCACCCTCACCCTCACCTTCACCCTCAGTTTCACCCTTGCATCACCATCACTTTCAACATTTCTCTCTCCATCATCCTCACTATCACTCTTACAATCACCATCACCCTCATCCTGGGGTGGGGGGGGAGACTGAGGGGAAAACACCCTGGATTGCCAGACCATAAACAATGATTCAAACCTAGGAGCAATGTAGCACATCCAAATCACCTGATGCACATGAAAGTGAAAATCTGGTCATACGTGAACACACCACAGCATGAAATACTTCCTCTGCATTTAATTCACCAAGTGAAGCAGGAGGCAGCTACAAACACAGCGCCCGGGGAGCAGCATGTGGGGATGGTACCTTGCTCAGGGTACCTCAGAGGTGCCTAGCTGTCTTAGGAATCAAACCCGTGACTTCCTGACCACAGGACGAATGCCCTAACCACTAGGCTACCAGCTGCACCCTGTGGGAGGAAACCAGAACAACCAGACTTGTATTTCTTGTACTTGAACATCTTGTAATACAAGATGTACTGAAAGTGAAAGCCATGGGTGTTCAGTGGCAAAATAGTGTCTCAGCATGTATTTGGGCTGAAACATCAAATGGTGTCTCCTTAAAAATGGAGAGCTTTGGAACACCACAGAGTGTTTTTATTCCTTGATGTTTTTAAATGTAATTTTTCAGACATGAATGAACTAACGTTTTGAATTTCAAAGCACCGTTTCAGCACAAGAACATGAAAACACATAAGGAAACAAATTTATAAACATATGTTGAATTAATACACTTGTGTTACATCTGTCATTTTTTCTTAAAGTTATTCTAGGCCATTTTTAGTGGTCATTCTTGGTAGTTTCTCAGTTGCTACCAGTATGAGGTTTTTGACAGTGCACAAATAAACAAACACATCATAAATGAAAGACCCTGCAGTGAGGCTGAACAACATCTGAGCGAGTGACCACATGAAACATAGTGGATGTACATATGACGAAAGAAAACTGTGAAGCAACAGGCAGTGAGGCTCGAGACACTGGAGCCATTGTAAATGCTGTGATTTTTTTAAATAAAATAAGGCTGAGGGGAAAAGCTAGCAAAAAGTTCTGGAACAGGAATATTTTCCCTGCCTCTGTTGACTTTGAGCTTTGGCTCTAGTGAGGACTGGCAGGCAGAGAGATGAGGTACAGAAGAAGCCTGGAAGTGACGCGCATGCTTCGTGAGGAAACAGGGAAGAGTGGATGATAGCTACCTCTGCGTGTGTGCATGTGTGTGTGGGGGAATATGTGAAACCTGTCTAGAATGATGTGTGCTGTCAAAATCAAGAGGAATCCATTTTTTATATTTTATTCTTTGCTGGTGTGTGTACAGTACAAGTGTGGTAGTAAATATTTTCACAAAACTTGGTCCTGATCCCTTATTTGCAAGGCATGGGCAAGAAAACCAAGGGCATCAAGGACAGGAAACCCTCCCTCAGAGAAAAAAACTCAAGAGGAATCCATGTTCTATATGTTATTCCTTGCTGGTGTGTGTACAGTACAGGTGTGTTTATGTGGTAGTAAATTTTTGAGCGAACTCATGCTTTCACATTTTTGTTGATGTGTGTGTGTGTGTGTGTGTGTGTGTGTGTGTGTGTGTGTGTGGAATATCTGCGCATACATTTTGTGTGTTTACGTTTGTATGTGCAGTCATTTTATGGTTCAGTCTTGTATGTGTGCCCTGAGATGTGGTGTTCAGTGTGTGCAGAGTGTTTGAGTGTTTTTGTTTGGGATGAAATCAGTTGCCCGGTGGCGAACAGGGGGAAATGGGCGGGTGTTTCTTCCCCAAAGCAGAGATTCAATTCTGTTTTAAAATTCTATTACGGGAGAGCAACTTTTGGTCCAAGCTCAGTGGGCTTTTTCCACTGATCTCATGCTTCTGCCGTTCTAACTCCTTTTTTTCCCTTTCCTTCAGTGAAAGCATAAAAAAAGAAATCTTTTTGAACCCCCGAGACTGAGAGCAGAGCGGGGCAAGGGAAAGACATCTGGTACTAATCAGCATTTAATAGAAGAGGCTCACTGTAAATCTGGGGAGATTCTGGCAGCTGCAAGCCTTCATTCAGCCTGGACAGAGGGGTGTGTGTCTGTGTTTAGAGGGGGTGTGATGAGAGACTATAAGCCTTTAATGACAATAAGGAACACTAGCATGCTAAACTAGATGGCGATGGTTGCATTAAGTCTGCTGTCAGACGATTCAACAAAAGGCAAGCACAGCATTCAAGGCCTTTTAAAAGTGGGCAAAGGTCAAGAGCACGAGCCAGAGAAGAATGTCTGGGGTCAGACAAGAGGTCAGAAGTCAGACCTTGCAAAAAGGAGGGTAACGACAGGTATGTAAAAGGAGAAAATCATCATAGTGCGGAGGAGAACCCTCTGCAGCCACTGTCTCTGGTCTTTTTTGGTTGCAGTTGGTTACAGGACACTAATGTAAACTGTTAAGAGTTTGACTTCCAGGGGAGCGAACAGCAAACCATAAATTGTTGACGTACCGCTGACCAGTATAAACCTCCCAACAGTGACTGTTCTCTGTACATGGCCAGTATATACAAATATGTGGAAAGTATACTTTGTCTTCTGGCAGTATATACCATGTGATGTATCAACTAAAGAATGCAGCTGTAGTCAGTGTGGCAAAAGCCCATCCATGACATTATCAAGGTTAAAATATTCAAAAAAAAGTTTCCAACATAAGCTAGCAGTTATGGGCAACCCACTTGAATTCCTGTAAGCAAAGTCTAACACGTATAAATGTAATCAGAGTTTCAATCCAACCTTTTTAAAGCACACCTTAGATTTTGGAGGCATCATCCTCAACTTCCTATTTGGCTGGGTTATAAATATTACAATATAAATTTCAGACTCTGCACCTTTCTGCACCTCTCTGATCTCAGAGAAAATGCTCCAGTCTGCAAGATCATATGGCTGCAAGCACATAAAATGCATTAATGAGACGGGATTTCAGCATGATTCATTTCCGTGGCTGTTACTCACAACAAACTCTGCCCATTTGCACATAAACTGTGTATGACTTTAGAAATCCGCTCATTTCATTTATGAAGTCACAACTTTTGCTATGAATGTTGGTTAATCTCACAAGCAAACTGGTCTTCGGTCTTGGTAAAGCACATGTTGAGTCCACATGTGTGTAAGTCTGAATAATACCACAGATTTAGACCTGCATGAGGTGACACCAGTGCCAAGCATCTGGAAGCATATGACTTTTTTTCACAAATCCTGGTCCAGATCCCTTATTTGCAAGGCATGAACAAGAAAGCCAAGGGCATCAAGGACAGGAAACACTCTCTCAGAGAATGAGGAAAAAACACAAAAAAAACCCAGCAGCAGGTACGAATATATGGTGGTTTCATTAAGGGGTTTATAATCATGAAGCTCATTATAGGGCCATGAAGTAGTATTTGTTTCTATTTCTGCATGTTTGTTAGACATTTGTTTAATATTTTTTAATATAATTTAACTGAAGACAAAGACAATCTGAGTAAACACAAAGTACAGTTTTAAATAATTCAATTGTGTGAAAAATTAATTGCCGACTTAGCTACTCAATCAATATGCACTATATGGACAGAAGTATTGGGATGTCTGACCATTAAACCAACAGGGACATAATGATGTTGTATTCAAATACATAGACTTTAATATGGAGCTGGTCCTTCTTTTCAGCTATAACAGCTTCTACCCTTCTTGGAATGCTTTCTGTGGGAATTTTGTGCCCATTCATTCTGTAGAGCATTTATCAGGTCAGGCACAAATGTTGAATGAGAAGGCCTGGGTCATAATCTCTGTTCCAGTTCATTCGAAAGGTGTGAGATGGGGTTGAGGTCAGGAGTGATTTGTGCAATGGGGTGCATTCATGCTGGAATAGAAATAGAATAGAATAGATTGCATTTCACTAGAAGTCAGGGACCACCTAAATTCAATGATTAAATACTTTTGTCCATATCGTGTTCATGAATATACATTTCTAAATGAATGACTGCTACAGCTGGCTAACAAGCAAATCAGAAAATGATGGTGAAGGTGAGGGTGAGGGTGAGGGTGAGGGTGAAGCTGAAGGTAATGGTGAGGGCGAGGGTGAGGGTGATGGTGTGGGTGATGGTGTGGGGGCTGGTGAGGGTGATGGTGAGGGTTATGGTGAGGGTGATGGTGATGGTGAGGGTGATGGTGAGGATGATTGTGAGGGTGAGGGTGAGGCTGATGGTGATAGCGAGGATGAGGGTGATGATGAGGGTGATGGTGAGGGTGATGATGAGGGTGATGGTGAGGGTGATGGTGATGGTGTGGGTGATGGTGAGGGTGATGGTGATGATGAGGGTGATGGTGAGGGTGATGGTGAGGGTGAGGCTGATGGTGATAGCGAGGATGAGGGTGATGATGAGGGTGATGGTGAGGGTGATGATGATGGTGATGGTGATGGTGAGGGTGATGGTGAGAATGATTGTGAGGGTGATGGTGAGGGTGATGGTGAGGGTGATGGTGAGGGTGAGGCTGATGGTGATAGCAAGGATGAGGGTGATGATGAGGGTGATGGTGAGGGTGATGGTGAGGGTGATGGTGAGGGTGATGGTGATGGTGTGGGTGATGGTGAGGGTGATGGTGATGATCAGGGTGATGGTGAGGGTAGTGGTGATGGTGAGGGTGATGGTGTGGGTGATGGTGAAGTTGATGGCGAGGGTGGTGGTGATGGTGAGGGTGATGATGAGGGTGATGGTGAGGGTGATGGTGAGGGTGAGGGTGATGGTGAGGGTGAGGGTGAGGGTGAGGGTGATGGTGTGGGTGAGGGTGATGGTGAGGGTGGTGGTGATGGTGAGGGTCATGGTGATGGTGATGGTGAGGATGATGGTGAAGGTGATGGTGAGGGTGATGGTGAGGATGATTGTGAGGGTGGTGGTGATGGTGAGGGCGATGGTGAGGGTGATGGTGAGGGTGGTGGTGATGGTGATCCAAATGCACTAAATGGTCATGCAATATACATTTACATTTCACACAGATTATAGTTTGCCCCCTTAGCATCTTCTGATTAAGCCTGATTAATGAAAAAAGCTTTATAGCCTAAACATCAAATCTGAGATTGTTTACTGAGGCCCAAGTGTATTGTGCCCCATACACACTGATGAGGACGGAGAGGCAAAACTTTTTTAAGCTTTATATTGGACAGTTGCCAAAACTGTTCATTCAAGTTTCTAAACGTTTAATTGGACATCACCTCAGTGCCTTCAAGGCTTGCTAGACTACAGCATCTGCTGGTGTTAAAATACACAAATGTAAGTACTTAAAATTTACAAGCCATCACTGCCACACCAGTTTTTATAGTCTAATCATCTCCATGTTGTAATGTGAGGGTGGATCTGTTATATTGTATTTCTGACCTTGGGAATCATGTCATTATTTCTATATATATAGCTCTTCTAACTAGCTAGAATGGTGAAACTAATGAAACAGGCCTGAAGGAAACTGCTTTTGTTCATGTTTTGCTCATTTTGATCCATGAAACACAGCTAATGACTTTGATCATTTGACCTCATCATCGTGAAGACAGATGCAGACAATAGATAAAGGTGCACAATAGTGTGCAAAACATATATTACTCAACTCCAGCATGATGGAGGCATAGACAGCATGCAATCACTCCAGACCTAGGCCTCAAGACCTAGATGGCATGCAATCACTGATAGATATGAGGAAACCCTTCACTTCTAAACTAATGTTACTTAACTCTATGAGCTCAACCAGTTTTTCAGTAAGAACTTGTGCCCCTGATTGTTTAATAGTTATATTATGTATAATTATAAATCAAAAAGATTGAGAAGAGATGTTGGCTTACTTAACATGGCCATGTGCCTTGGTAAAATTAGGTTTTATGATGTTCTGCTAAAATTCAGTGGAAATGGGGAGGGGTTGTTATCTTGGATGCTGTTCAAACAACGCTTTGGAATTTAGGCTTTTCCAGAGAAGTTTTACATAACCAGCATCCACAAAAAAATGAATACAATATAATATAGAACAGATTTTCTTTGTTGGTATAACTCTTGAACATGCTTTGCAGCTGTTGGTCCTGGACTGCATCATGTGGTTGAAATTCAGCGGGAATACCACTAAAGATGCTGATGGTAGACAATCTGGGGGTGCCAAGAGCATTTTGAATTCAACTCCTCTAGTTTTAATGATGAGCTACACAGATTGATATTATGCACTCTAAGTTACTACAGACTTATTGGGAAATTATTGGGAATACTTTCCTACTACTAGATTTGACTACAACCATGGTCTCTCTAAATAACCTCCAACAAGTTCTGAATGCAGAAGCCTGTGTGCTTCCAAGGAAAAATTCGTACTTGGTTTACATTTTTGGTAAATCTCTACTAAAAATAAATCACTTATGACTCCGTCCTGTACTTTTCCTGTTCTACCTAAGATTCTGATTTTATCCATGACCTACATTAACTTTCTGTGTAAACTAAAACTAAAGCTATACGGTGTGGCATATGCTAGTTTATCTTTTGAGTCTTGTATCTCTAAGACTGCATTTAACTAATTGAAATAAATATGCAAAAAAAGAAACTTTCTTTCTAAAATGCTTTCCATAACTATTAGGGTTGTCTGCAGTCTCTCTAAATAGGCTCCAACTAGTTCTGAATGCAGCAGACTGTGTGCTCCCAAGAAAAAAATCTTATTTGGTTTACACTGGCCACGCACACAAGTTGCGCATTGACTGATGTGTTTTACTGATAACATTTAAAGCGCTTAATGGCCTATTTCTCAAATATCTCATTGATGTATTGAAAAATAGATTGTTTTAGAGGGCCCAGACCACTTTGCTCAGTTGGGAGATGCTTATTGCAAACCTCTTTCACACTTAGTATCAACTTTCCAAAAGATGTTAGGAAATCAAGCATAGCTTTTTATTTCTACGTCTAAAAGTATCTGAGTATTGTGTGGCTCATTTTAGTCTGTGGTTTGTAATTGGGCTGTTAGGTTTATTTATACTGTAGTGTTTATCTTTGCAGAGTTTTATGGTTTCTATCAAAAGTACTTGTAACTAAAATGAAACATTCTATAAAAATATATGTTTGTCATTGTTGTTGTTGCTGCTGATTTTAAGGCTATAATTAACTTTGTAAATCACGTCTATGTGTGGTCCAGTTTGCACATGGATGCTATAATGTTTTTCCATCTCTTAAGTTTCCAGATAATAGACTGGAATTATTTTGGAGAAAGAGACATGGAACGACATTGACAAAAATAGATATGTTACACTGATGGGCAGTAAACAAGCAGTTACTGTCTTGTTCTGTGTGCTGTGTGAATAATTCATGAGAGGCATACTGGGACCCTGGAAAAGTCACATCGGGTCGAATAGTTAGTGCATCTGTTCCAAGTGGAAAGGTCAATAACTTTTCCATGAAAATATTCCTGTTCAGTAACAAACTGATAAGGAAATGTGAAAATCTGATGAGTGAATTAGAAGACGAAATCATCATGCTGTCTTACTATGATGATCAGGAAGTTCAGATCAAAACCATGTTCCCATTTTACAATGTACACATGAATAACATGAATCTGTCTCATAAGTAACAAGGGCCTGTCTATACGCCTTTAATTAGATTTACAGTAATAGTCCTTGATGTTGTACACATGCTACCACCCAGCCTCAAACATGTGTAAGTAGAATAGATGGAATAGATGGAAACATTTAGGACCAGATGTTATAATTATGTTGGAGAACCACAATGGCAGCCATAGTTACAATACCATGGGATGTTGGCCATCATCAATAGCTGAAATTTTTTTTTTCACACAAAACTAAAAGACAAAGTTCTGTACTCATAGCCAAATATTAAAATTCTCAATATTTGCCTCAATATTTGACTCTGAGTAGAGTATCACTGTACTGGAAAGACAGTCTGAAAAGCCTATCAGAGAAGAGAATAATATCCTGTAGGAAAAGTGGACTAACATAGCCCTTGACACTTCATAGCCCTTGAATGTCATTTATTGCATCATTTTATATATGTATCGCACACTCTCTCTCATTTGTAATAACCACTTACATTTATCAGACGCTTTTATCCAAAGAAACTTCCATTCTCTAACTACAGGGGGCAGTCTACCTACAGGAGGCTGTCTCCCTGGAGCAACTTGGGGTTAAGGGTCTTACTGAAGGTAGGATTTGAACCCATTTTGGTCTAGAGGCAAGTATCATACCCACTAGGCCACCACCACCCCACTTAATCTTCACTAGAGTCGCAGGTACCTGGAACCTATCCTGGGGTCAGTTGGGCACAAGGCAGGGACTCAGCTTGGGCAAGGTGTCAGGGCACGCAAACATTCACTCACACCTATGATCAATTTAGAATCCCCAATTGACCTGGCACATGTTTTTGGACAATAGGGGGGACTGGAGACCCCAGAGGAAACCCACACCAACACAAAGAGAACATGCAAACTCAACCACCCACTGCGCCTCTAATGTGTACTATCAATATTTTTAATTCCATCCATAATGAAATCAACAAAGGCCCACAAAAATAACATTTGGCAAACCCTCTTATTCAGAGTAACTTATATGTACAGTTGAAGGCGAAGGTAGAGTGAGGAGTCTTGGGTACGGACTCTTACTGGTGGAGTGTGGTGTTCTTAACCCATCACTACAACAACCAACACAAATTCATTGCAAGATTTGACTCTTTCTATGAGTAGTTGATGCAATTATATTAAATGGGGTTATCAATGCTGTCTGGGCAATTTAATTAGCTGATATGGGATGTCTGCGATGGATTTGTACCGTCTCCCTGAAATTTAGAACCCTTCGCCCATTTTGAAAATGTGACCACTGACTGCAGGTGACCTGTGTTACTGACAGATAGAGAAGGGAGAAAAGTGCTGGATCTCTGTATTGTAATGACTCTACCAGGCCGAAGCCAGTGTCTTCTTTTTAATCTCCGCTTGTTCCGCAGGACTGGAAACGAATGCTGAGTGCTTTGCCAGGAGGAACTGAACTCACCATCAGCGTTAAGTTACAGGAGGAGCCGAGCACTCGACACACTGAGGTCAAACGGTTTGGCCAGGCCTTGACTTTAAAATCTTTCAGCTTGTGCTTTTAAATCTCAGCTTGTTTGTTAGAGGTTGTTTATATTTCTCAGGAACTGGGACTTGGGTTTTTTTGTTGAGGTGTGATTATCAGAGGGTGGTGGAAAATTGGGCCATGTAAAGTCATTAGCTGTATTTAATGAATACCTGAGCATAATAAAAAAAAGAGATAAAAAAAAGAGTGAAATATAAAGCACATGTCGGCCTGAGAGAGAAAAGTGGATGAAGCAACAGCGAGGGAGGTAACACATGGGAAAAACAAAAGTGCAAGAAAAGAAGGGCAAAAACAAATACAATAAGAGACAGATGCCAGTCACTTTTAGGGCAGTAATTAAGGCCATACTCTTAAAAGGCTTCATCTAATCAGATACAGGCCTGTTTAGCCTTCATGAGTATTTGAGCATAGTGACAGATCCATTAATCTCAAGCTGCAATCTGCCAACCAGATGGGGAGAAGTAGGGGTGAGACGTCACTTATTTTCCTCCGCTCCCCCTTACCCTACTCTGGGAACCTGATTACAAGCCTTGGGCCTTACAAAACCTGCTGTGCAGTTTGGGCGAACACAGCATACTTTTCAGAGAAAATTCAGAAGAACTTTGGAACCACAGTAGGCTACAAGAAATCTTCCCAAAGAAGGGGGTGAAGAAGACTTTGATTATCCTGGGGAGCAGTGGGAAGCTATTTGTAATTCATGCTTTTCCAAAGAAGTGTCACACTTTATCCAGCAAAAAAACTAAACAAAATAAGAACACAGCATGCTGTTTTTGTTTAATGCACTATCCCTGAGTCCTCCACAGGACCATGCAGGGATTGAGAAGAAGCTGAAGAGGATTGCTGTTTTTAAAAAGATTGTTTTGGCAGTGAACATTTACTCTTGGGCCTGATGTTTTGGCTTGGCTAGGTTTTGTTCTCTCCAGCATCTGTGGCCTCTGTGTTATGTTGACTTTGCCTGATTGGAGATAACCACAGGAAATAGGAATGGGAGTGTGCCAATTAGCTTTCAAATTAAGTCTAAAGGGACTGAATGGAAGACTCAAAGGAGTCGAACTTCCTCCACAAAGTGGCTCAACCCTGATCAAAAATGCCCCTACCCCCACCTCTTTTCAGTCCAGCGAAGTGGTCAGCAGCTCCTCCTTCGCTCAAACCATATATCCACAGGCAAATACATCAACAGCTCCAGTGTACATGCAGTGCCCTCTAGTGGAGAATTGGTGAATATATCGAATAGGTACATTGTATTTACAGAAATATCCAGTCAACCCTTGGTTGAATTACTTGAATCAGTCCATTCATCTACTTTAGACTGCATCCATTACTAACCAAGGCCCTGTATTATCTAAACAAAAGCAATCAATAGAATGGGACACTGATATTTCCTTACCTTTCATAAAGGTACATTTTATCCCTTCTATTTACTAATTTTTTTGATACTCCTCCTTTGATACTTAACTTACCAATTAAGTTTTGTTCCTCAATGGGATCATCATTATAAGTAGGGATGCACAGAAATTAGTATTTTTTTGGCCGAAAGCGGAAAAAAAACAAAAACGAAAATAAGGAAACACTTGGCCAAAAACCGAAACACAGAAAGAAATTAGTTTTATTAAATTATTAAAAGAATAAATCTATTACAAAACCTTGAAAATATTCATTTAGCATTCAAACAATATTACAATATTAAATATATATTAAATAAAGTTTGAAATAAAATATTTTACCTATCCCCACTCATGAATAGCCTAAAGTAGGATGGCTGAAATATTATACAATTAAATATCTTCTCTCATAAAACCAGTGAATTCTAGTGTATTTTAATATTCTGACCGAAGTGCATAAACACAGTGCATTCAGAACAAGTGCTTTAAAACTGCTGAAAGATAAACAACATTCTCTGTAGGCCTTTAACAAAATAGTGTATTAAACAGAGACTGGCAGCCCATATATTAACTGGAATCACTGGAAAACTTTCTTGCCTTTTCAGAAACACAGACAGAGTTGGTGTGCTCGAAGGGTCTCGCCTCTTCTGAGCTCCATCGGGAAGTTTTGGTTTTATCCCGACATTAAGAAAGCCTTTGTAGATGCACCCCGTCTAGAAATTTTGGCATTGCTCGCTTTACAAAAAGCTTTTGGCGTCTTCCTTAAATATATGGAAATATGCCCACATGGCAGCCATGTTGACTCTAATCCAGTCTGGCGCTGCAGGTTGTGGGTGTTTATTGCGTCATCACTGTTTCGGAAAAATTTTCGGTGGCCGAATATTCGGTGCATCCCTAAATATAAGTCATCTTTAAGACTTATTAGCAGGTTATTATGAGAGAAATTCTTGTGTCATTAGCATGTTCAGTGCAACAACAAAAAAAAGATATAATAATATAAAGACAGACAATAAACAATAGTGCAACAATAGCCCCTTCAAGTTTCCAAAAGTTCCCAGCTTCTACAGCCTTAGCTTTGGAGGAGCCACACATGAGCTAAAGGTCACCATGTCCAGTCCCAAACGTAAACTAAAGGGGTGTAAGGTCCCCAGCATTGGGCCATGGAGCAGTCAAGTTCTCAGCACGAGGCACCATCCAGTACCTATGAGGTGAGTCAGTCTGGAGTGGTGTTGCAGTACCTGTACTCAACCTCACTAATGCTTTTATGATTAAATACAACAAACTCCTCGAACTAAAATTGTGCACCAAATTTTGGACACATGGAGTGTCTTTTCAGTCTCTCAGACATATATCATGATTCAAAACTATGCGGTGTCATTGGCTCATTTTTGATCCTTGCGTCTGGTTACCCCTTCTTTGGTCACATGACTGTTTACGTTTGAGCTGGAAGGACATGCTGTCTCCGTTACATAATCTGATGAGTTAGAACATATTGCACAATGTTATTAGAGTCCTAAAGTCTTTTTGCTATAAAACGAACTCAGTAGTTTCAAGCCATCTGTGATACTTTTAATGCTTAAGGACTTTCACTGTCAAATGCTTTTACTTAAGTACAAGAGTTATTAGTGAAGAGTAATTACTGCATTAAAAGAATTAATTGTGTGGCACTTCAATATACTCTCAGAAAAGGGCCAACGGTTCATGCCACCTTGTGAGCTAGAGCCCAGGAAAATGCAGGAAAGAAAGATATGGCATTATCTGTTGAATTAAAGTAAAAATGCTATGAAATATTATAATATTATATATAATACGAAACTCACAGTGGCAGGAGGAACCCTGAGCTGAGGTGGCTGTGAAAGGTCAAAATGCAGCTCAGTGCAAACAGTCAACTGATATAAACAGGACTAGATATGTGGGTTATGATATACTACTCATTTCTAAAACCAGCATTTATTCTATTTTATGTTTCAGTTAAAGTGTCCATTTGTCATATGTGAACACACCACAGCACACAGTGTGAACAATGTGAACATCTTTCTCTGTATTTAACCCTTTTACCAAGTGAAGCAGTGGGCAGCCAGCAATACAGCGCCCAGGAGCAGTGTGTGGAGACGGTACTTTGCTCAAGGGTACCTCAGTGGTTCCATTGCCAGTCTTGAGATCCACACCCATAGCGTTCCAATCATTGGGGTTACTCCCTAACAGAACACCAACAGCCCCAGTCAGCAAGGGGTCAATGCTATTTAATAATTTATTTGCTATTCTACTGAAGTGGCTTAATAAATATGCTTTTGCATTTCATAAAACCCTCCGCCAATTATCCTCTTCATATTTGGAAGCATTTTATCCACCACCGCTTTGGTTAAAGGTTTAAAAAACCTCCAAGTAAATCAATTTCTGGCATCCGAGTTAAGCATACGACAGTTCTATAACAGCAACGCAAACAGAATCACTGATGTTTATGAAATCATCTGTGCTCTGGGTCAGGGTCACATTGTAGTAAACAAGGCTGAAGGGGCAACCAAGTTCCAGTGTGCTAGGTTCAGTGGGAGGTCGTCCCTTGTGTGTGTCTGTGTGTGTGTGGGGTGGGGTTATGGCAACCCTACTAGTAACCTCTTAAAATCGCTTAAAACTTCTTTTCTTTTAGAGGGTTAGTGCAGTAAAATGAATCAACCCCAGATACTACTTACTCAGCAAAGACCTGTGTGGAGTCAACATTTAGCTTCTTTAGATTTGGGCATATGAATGTAACATTACTACTAAATACTAAAAGTCTATAGTTGTGCAAATCTTATTTTTAAATGTATCCCCCAAACTTATGCTGATGCCAATGTTCCTGATGTGATCTTGCACATTTTGTAGTGGCTTTACATTCAATGTGTATTTGAATATTCACATTTTATGGATGTGAAATAAGTAATCCAGGAATGGAATACACACAGTGACATTTCCTAATCAAGATTACAAAAAAAATGTTTCAGGGCCACAAGTTTGTGACAGATTACTCAGGAAATACTTGGCAACCGACTGATAGGCCTACACTGTGGCTGTGAAAGTTTTATAATATGAATGAAAAGTTGGTATATGTTTCTACTGTTCTGACGGCAGTAAATGTATTAATTGAAATTACTTGTATACTTTACTAAAAACGGCAATATATTTTTATGAAAAATGTGTAAATGTACCAGAATTCAGTGGCTGACTAAAGTATTTTACACTACTGAAAGTTACTGCTAACAACTTCTAATAGACAGAACTGAGAAAATGACAGTGATGACTGTTAGTAAAGTAACTTTAGCGCTGTTGTGACAGTAATATTAACTCACTGTGATGAATCTCTTGGAGTGTAAATCGTGTCTTCAGGAATTAGCTGCAGTTTGGTTCACCAGCATTAAGGGAAAGCTACCATTTACTGATGTCCCTGCTGCTGCTACAGCACTTTGAAACAGTAATCCATGCCTTTGTAACTACTCGACTGGATTACTGTAATGCACTTTATTCTGGGGTGAGTCAGTCCTCTATTGCTAGACTGCAGCTTGTTCAAAATGCAGCTGCACGTCTTTTAACTGGCACACGCAAATATGAGCATATCACCCCGGTTTTAATTTCTCTTCACTGGCTGCCCGTGAAATTCAGGATCCATTTTAAATTGCTTTTATTTGCTTTTAAGTGTTTGACTGGTGCTGCCCCACTGTACCTCTCTGAGCTCCTTCGTCCATATACACCTTCACGGTCTCTCAGATCAGCTGATCAGCTTCTTCTGAGCGTACCCAGGACTAGACAGAAGCTCAGAGAGGATCGGGCGTTTGCAGTGGTTGCACCTAAATTGTGGAATGAGCTGCCTTTACACGTCAGGAAAGCGTCCTCTATATCTGTTTTTAAATCACTTCTCAAAACGCACTTGTTCACTTTAACACAGTTTGACATGTTGAGATTTTTAAAATCTGGTAATAATTTTATTTCTTGCAAATTTTAATTAATTTATTTTGTTTTGTTTTTATTATTTATTTATTTATTTTTTCTATCCTGTTGCACTGTAGCACTTTGGTCCACTTTTGTTGTTTGAAGAGTGCGTTATAAATAAACTTGCCTTGCCTTGTCTACGCATTTTCAAGCACTTGGTTAAAGATCCATGTTTTAAATATTGTTGCTTTAAATATGTTCCTTTATTTAGATTGATGTACACGATTAGAACACAGTGGCCGCATTTTATGTCGTGTGAACGTTTCATGACGAATGGACCAATAGAAAGCCTCCAAAATGACTTGAAGTAAAAAATCTTTTACATTAAAAATTAAGAATTTTTTTTCATCCTCCGTTTAAAGTACCATTTTGATACATTTTACACTGAGACACATTTTTGCCCTGGGATGATGCTGCACAATCTTGTGAAGTGTAAAAAGTTAGTGCAGGGGTCCTCGAGTTACGCCACAGACCCATTCCTTCCATGTAACACGAAATTTGGTGCACGCTGAAACACACCCTAATCTATCACTTACTGATGCTAAGACCGCTGTAAAATCATAAAAACACAGCTAAGCGTCGACCTGAGGAGGACGGGTTCCCCTTTTGAGGTTTCCTTCTCCAGCTGAGGGAGTTTTTCCTCACCTTTGGCTCACTAGAGGCTCGAACCTGGACTCTCTAAAGCTGCTTTGTGACAACCTGGTTGTAAAAAGCGCTATAAAAATAGAATTGAATTGAATTGAATTGAACTAAGCATTCCTTTGTATTCTTCCGCCACTGACAACCAAACTAGTTCACCCACGTAGTCTGTAAGTACGAGACTAACGGTGTAAGTCGAGTGGGCGTTATAAACTCAAAACGTTGTATATCGAGAGCGTTCTAACCCGAGGACCTGCCGGTTTCCGCGTACTTTGCAGTAGCGCAGTAGAACTGCACTGTTGTTACAATGGAAGCTTTGTAGCAGGATGTTCCAAGGCAAGAATTTATTCCAAAACATCAAATAAACTACTGGAAACAATGCTAAAGAAACACAACCATAGATTAAACACGTAGCACTCACATAAAGATTAACCATTTTACACTTATACAGACACCAGGCAAGGAACGTCTGAGGACTAGCAGGAGTTACAGTCCACACAAAGCCATGGCTAGGGCAGAGACTACTAATGAAAACGAAACCCCATCGAACATAAACAGAGACGAGGCGCAAGGACAAGGCAAGGGACAAAGCATTACAGAAACACAGTTGGACAGAAACAGACAACTGGACCTGGACTGATGACTGGAAGGTTACATTACAAAGACAAGAGACTGACAGACACCAGGCAACTGACTGGACTTTGAACTGAATGGGACAGGAACAGAGACAGTAGCTGGATTAAGGACAGGGAAGTGAAACTGGGACTGACAGAAAATGTAAGACAGTTACTGAGACTGACACAGTGACAAAGACGGAGACATGAACAGTAATGGGATCAAGAACAATAAGGGTTGGGTTTGGCAAGAGATAGAAAGGAGGTCAGACAGGGAGCTGAGACAGAGGCCAGACAACCGCAATATCCTGCTCTGCTAGAGAGACTGGTTTACTGATACAGTACTTTGTGGAGGTCTGGATCCCAAAGGTGCTGGATGGGGTTGAGGTCAGGGCTCTGTGTGGACCAGTCATGGGGTGTGTCCGAAATCGCGCACTACCATCAGTGCACTGAGGTTTAGTGTGTAGTGCGCACTGCTGTGGGTCGGTGCTGTCCTAAACGGAACACTAACGTTTCGC
>JBBPDC010000038.1:16055647-16067187 GCA_037974485.1 Hemigrammopetersius urotaenia
TATATATATATATATATATATATATATATAGATATATATATACATACACACATATGAATGTAAATAAATAAAAATAAATAAAAATTCCATACGTACTGATATTGCGTCGTCTGAAATGGACACCCACTCATGTTTTTCCTCCAAAAACAGGCTTCCTGGCTTCGTTTAAAAGATTTCAGTGTTCTAAGAGTCTTGA
Source organism: Hemigrammopetersius urotaenia (assembly GCA_037974485.1). NCBI lineage: Eukaryota > Metazoa > Chordata > Actinopteri > Characiformes > Alestidae > Hemigrammopetersius > Hemigrammopetersius urotaenia. Next base: position 16,055,844 of record JBBPDC010000038.1, read on the forward strand.
TAGGAAACTCACCTATTTAATGGAGTAGTGTGTCCAATCAAAACACTGACCACTGCCCCCCACCCATACCCATCTGAGTGGGTGTGTGTGGACTAATGTTTACCATAGGACTGCCCTTTGCTGTTATTTGAGGAAGAATCAGCTAAAGTGGTGATGTAACTTTAGTTACAGCATCCAGTGATAACACCCCACAAGCACACAGGCCTGAGGTCAAGTTCACTCATGGTGGTGCTCACCATGTGAGTAAATAAACCACTCTGAGATACAGCAAACTGGTTGGTGTTTATCACTGTGGGTTGGAAAATATTTACCATTTAAATAAAATCAACCAACAGTAACACAGGATGGGAGGCCAACCGGCATGGCAAGGGTTGGCAATGCATCTCAGAGCCATGTGTTATGGTAGGGATGAAAAAATAAATTGATAAATGGAAGAATTTACTTTTCTAAGTTCAGAAAATAATGTCTTTAAATGAATTTAAATTCAGTACAACAGTAACTTGCGTCACCACATCTAATGAGTAACTGATAAAGCTGGGACGGATGAAAGACTTTTTCCTCATTTTGGAAGATCATGTTTATCCGTCACTTTCTTTAAAAGAACATCTTATTCCATAAAAGTCTGGCCCAATAAAATCTAAAGCCTTACATCTACACTGCCTCAGTACAGGGATGGCAGGAGGTGGGGTTTTGGTGGGAGCTGCTGTCAGGTTAATGTGTACGTTTCTGATGGACAGAAACGAGGAGAAACAAAGCGCAATGGCTCATAGTAAGTAGGGGGACGGGTTGTGCTTCTCATTTGTACAGTGACCCCCAAAGCAAGGTCAGGGACTACAACACCTATTACAGGGCTTAGTTAGGCTCTACTTTGGTAACATCGCTGGTACATTGTCTACTTTACAAATAAGACAACCTGCACTTGTACTTATACCACGTGAGTATCCGAAGTGAATTATTTGTAGTTAGGAAGCATTAACCTTCAACCTTCTGTCCCCCTCAGCCCCCTGCTTCACTTGGTGAATGGGTTAAATGCAGAGGTTGAATTTCGTACTGTTCACACGGTGTGCAGTGGTGAGTTTACGTATGACAAATGGTCACTTTCACTCCTGGTAAACTCTAAGCAAACACAACGATAAAGGGAAAGCAAAGTTGATCAACCTTTTTTTATTTATTCCAAAATAAAAAGAAAATAAATCAAAGTGAAATTTACAATCATCTTCATTTAAAAAAAAACAAAAGAAAAATAAACACAAACAAAAATAAATAGAAAATAAATTACAGATAAAAAGGTATCATTTACAATTTTCTACAAAAAAAAAAAATATATATATATATATAGGGGGATAGGTCCAAAAGAAAAAAAAAAAATTGTGAATTTTTCCACTGTTTATGGATCATAAACGCAATGTTAGCCATAGATGATACCAGAGATACTGACCCATAGCAATTTTGTCCTTTGTTATTTATTTAACGTCAATTGTTTATTTCTACCAAATATGAGCATAGTTTCCTGAGGGTATTAAACCATTTGATCTTGAAAATAAAAAATTGTCCAATGTTTTTTGTAAGCGCATCCAAACATACCTGCGTACATGTAAAGTACAAAAAAAACAACAAACAAACAAAAAAAACACTAACAGGAGTAAGATCTGCTCAGATTCTCTGATCTTCAGATCACTGTATCCGTGAAAATCGGCAGGTCACAAAGATCAGGACAAGCACACTAGATGTATGTTTGTGGACACCTGCAGGGGAAATGCAAGGACAAAGCTAGACTGGAGACAGCAAACATTTACATGTGCATTTCTATGTATGTCTACGCTTATTACTCTTAACAACAACAACTTGTCCTGCCTAGTGTAGGACAGAAAAAAACAAACCCCCCCCAAAAAGGAAAAAAAACCCCAAAAAAACAAAAACCCCATTGTCGTGCTATTCACTTTTAGCTGGTTTTCGGTACCTTTTTTCAGAGATAAGTATGTCAACAGATGACCAACAGCAATCGTTTTGGACTCCCTTCTACGTATGCGAGCCTTAACATTTGATTAGCGCTTTAAGGTGCTTGTAAATAGTGAAATCCTTCCCTGGCACTTGCAGAGGTGAAGGAAAGAAGCAATGTCCACACAAAGTAACATGAACTGATTTAAATAAAAAAAGAAAAATGCCAACAACAATAAAAACAGATATAATCCAATGGTTTCCCCAATTAAAAAGTTGTTCTAGACAACCGCAGACAGTTATGGACAAAGCACTCAAAGGGATTGTCATGTTCATAATGAGCTTTGTGGAATCCCTTATGCATCTTTTATTTTTATTTTTTGGGGGGAGGCCAAGGACATTACATGATGACATGCTGAGATGACACGGCTGCAGTTCTGAATGCACAGACATTGTAGAGGATTTGTTCCCATCATCTACAATTACAGTAATAAATCAATTCATCTTTGAGAAAATGCCCAACAGACGCCTGCGCTAAGAAAACGGACAATCAAAGACAGTTATGCAGACATCACAGACATTTACAGACAGTAGAACATGATCATTTCTATTATGAAATAGTACCAAAGGATAACTATGAGAAAAAATGTCTAAAGCTACAGCCCTTATTTAGATAGAACCAAAAAACAAACAAACAAAAAAAAAAAAAATCAAGGCCTCAGACACAAAATATCAACAGCTGATTCTGAAGCCAAGTTTGAGCAAGCATAAATAAAAGTACATTTTTAGATAGATATACAGGCAGCAAAAGCCTATGGCAATAAAAATTCTATCATTTTCAGAGCAGTTATGTCCTGGCAGCACATACAATAAAACTTTTGTTTCAGATATTCATATATGTCGGTTTTCATTTTCCATAGCACAATACAGATATTGCACCAAAAGTCCATGGGATGCTGTTAAATATGTTGGTTTCTGTGTTTTTCTAATTCATTCATATGCGAAAACCCCTCATAATAGAGATATTGTTCATCACCGAAACAAGGCAGTTTTAATACACAAGTCAAAAGCAAAACACACGAGGAGAAATTTTAGTAATTTGCAATACTGGTCCAATCCTACGCCATTCAGACCTACTTTGACCATTAAGGTGATTAACAGGTTGTGGTTTATCAGTTGACTGTTTAGCATTTTGTTATATTTCAGAGAAACTGAGAACATTGACCTTAATGAAACTGCACCGAGCACATAAGTGTATAAAACTCATTTTCTGAGTGACATCGCTTAGCATTATTTATTAATTTATTTGAAATGCATATTTCTCTAAAAATCACAGGCTTTGGATCGGAATCGGTCTGTGCTGCATTTCTGCACTGAATATACAAGACAAGATTCACATTTGATATGTCTGGTTCGCGACAATAAATAAATTCACATCCACAAACTCTCGAATTACTTGGAGATCTCCCCAATACTGCAAATTGATGGCAGGTGAACTGTACCACACACAGAAACAGAGTGTTGCAACCGTACAAGGAACTTTGATAGGACAAATTGATCTGATATCCATATTACTTTTGCTAGTAGGCCTGCCTGTCCAAAGGCCTGTCTGGCTGTGCTAACGCAGGTGCAGAATCAGTCTAGCTGTTCATGTATACTGTTAAAAAGTTGTAGATCCCAGAATCAGTCAAAATTCTTTTGCTTCAGTCCTGTTTCTCGTTCTAAGATATGAATGGATGCAAATACAGACATGTATAGAAGTTGGAGCAGAAACTGTCAGAGGTTGCTGCAACTGTTCTATAGCCTTTGGATTTTTGCTTAATCAAAATGAATAACTATGAAGTCAACTAGTGCCTTTCAAACAGTGTGAAATCATCACCCCCCTGCACCCCCACCCCCCAATACTACCCAGGAACAATAATTATTCAGTGTCTACTGGCCATCTCACTGGCTGGCCACTGTGCTGATTCAGACTGCCATAAGTGAATGTATAGCTGTCAAATTAAAATATAGTCACTGAGTGAGAAATGGCCATTTTCAGGAGTTGTCTCTCCTGGCACTTAAGCTAGCACTGCTAACAGGCTTACCAACTGGCACTGCCCACAGTCATCGACTATGCCCTTTTCAGAGAGCACACATGGCCTTCCACTATTAAATCACAACTCTATTCTTCCATGGGAAGAAACGCAAAAAGGAAACAATCTTGCATGTTAACAGAATGTTTTTTTTTTTTTAAATTGGTGCAAATACTGTATACTGACGCTGTTACAGTTTGGCTCCACATGCAAATTGTTGGCAATGTTTCCAAAGGGTCAGCATGCAGCCCCTACCATACAGCCCACTCAGCATGTGGCTAACAGCACAATGCATCAGGTTTGGTCTGGAGTACCCAGCTCCACTACCAAATGAGTTCCGATATCTGTGCACAGATCAGGTCCTTGGAATAACGTGACAACAGAATGAACCATACCTTGCGAAACTGAAGGTAATTATTGTTGACAGTTGTATCCTGATGGTGGTCTCATATAGACCACGCCCCCTGGGGCAAAGCATCCATAATTCTCAGCCCATGATGCCCACCCACCTGAAGGAAGGGGCAGGAAGAAGGGAGCTGAAGCAGCAAAAAAGGGGAAAAACACTTTACATCGGCAGCATGAGTGCCATTTTATAACATCTTGCGCTATTCCTCTGTGCAGGGCATGAAGCACGGTCTGTTTTCCAAGGTTGGTATAAGCAAGTCTTCACATCATACATTAAATAAAACGTCTTTAGTGAAAGTAAGCACCCCCCACCAGTGGTGATCCATCCCAGTGTAATGTGAAAGCAGTAGGTTAGGGGGTGCTAGGAAGCAGATATGATTTGGTAGGAGCCGTTTTCAGGCCGAGGGGGAGGTTTGGCTTCCGTGGTGGTTTTGGGTTTTGGGGGCCAGTCAGGGTCCACACTCAGTTCTTGGGCCAAATGCATGTAACGTGCTTTTGGTACCCTCCGCCTTCGGCAGAACAGCCAGGAAAGGTATTTGGAGCCACAACAGTCTATTCCTCCCTACATGTGCACACACACACACATACACACATACACACACATACACACACACACACACACATACACACACATACACACACATACACACACAGTAAACAAGAAAAAAACAAGGGAAACAGAAAAGAGAGGAAAGAAGACTTTTTATCTGCTGTTCGTATAAACTGACCTTTACAAAATGACAAATCGTTTGAAAAATACAGTAATCCACAAACATAATGCTGCATTTGCGTATAATAAATATCAGATCTCTGCTGTTATGCTGGATTAATCCTATGGCATTATATTAAGTAGCTCAATTTGACTGACCAAATATAGCGACCCAACGACAACAGACAACTTATGACATTCCAGTATAGTTCAATAAGACTACCAATGTTAAAATCCAGCACTGATCCCAGGTCTAGACAGAATAAAACCAAACAGGTTTTCCTTTAGTCTCTGGTAGAAACATACCTGGATCATGATCCCCCCACACAGCCAGTTCTAACAAAGAGAAAGCATTCAAGGTGCATGCAGAAGGTCGCTTACAGTAGCCACTACACAGTGAGCATTAGAAGTATTAGAGGGAGGAAGAAGTTTGAGGTAATCGTAACCTCCACAGCAGGAGGTGCCCACTAGGGGGCTCCCGAGTAGCGTTCAGAGAAATCAAGTTTGTGCATGCATAAGTCAAACGTTACAACAGGGTGCTGAGTAATACAGAGAGTGCAGTTAAGGGAAAGAGAGTGAAGAGTGAGAGAAAGAGACAGAGTGAGAAGGCAAAAAGAGAGAGGGAAGGAACACGAGGATGTGAAAACGGCAACGGTGAACAGAAGTGTCAGATTTCCCAACCTGTGGTTGCGGGGCGGCTGGAAGGATGCCATAGCTGCCCTGCTTGTCTCGGCTGAACACAAGCTTCCATAAGACGACGTCAAGGACGAGGGTCTATGGAATATTGCAGTGGGGCGGAAAGAATGAAGAGAGCTACTGATCACATCGCTTTCATAAGATCTCAATTGCTTTAGCAGTTTCGTTTGAGTAGCAAAACTATATAACACCTATTCAGAAGGGGGTGATTTCAGGCTGTGCGTTAGTCATGGAGAGAGAGAGGGAGAGAGTGCGAAGGAGTGCGTGGACAATAAGAAAATAATTAAATAGTCAGCAGTTCATCATGTTCATCTAGGGGGGGAAAAAAACTAAATGGATCATTGGCTATTGTCCCCCTTCTAATCACATGATTGGTCTGATCTTTCCTGCTGATTGGCTGAAACATGGCAGGTTTCAGAGGGCAGCGAAGGAGACGGCTTCACCTGCGCTCAGTAGCAGGCAGCTAATTAGCTTAGGAGACACTAGGGCTGGGCGCTCAATGATAATGCCACTACAGAGCAGTGCAAAGCTTACAGCCGGCAGCTGTCAATCAGTGACGTTTCCGCCTAGTTGCACAGGTCCCGAGACGGAGAAGGAGGCATATTCTCTGGGTTTCTACATCTTGGGGGATTCAAAGGTAGTCAAAGGAAGCTGGAGGTAGACATGATCACACTACACACTTCATAGTTCAGCTGCAATTTTCAATTGTAATTGGCTTTATGTAATAGCATGACAAAGCACACAGGATTTATGATGTTTATACATGTACATATATGTGTCCAAAAATATATATGGGATATTTATAGGAGACTGTAAAACCCAGCCAGAGGACTAGAAGGTTATCATTAGGTTACAGCATGAGCAAACATAATGTACAATGCACATTTGATGGTCTGGTACGGTTCACTAAACATCCTTTAAGGAAAGACATTATTAATTAAAGGTTTAAAGATTGAACAGTTTTAAAATTGTGAGCAATGATAGCTAATATACAATATGAACTGAGTTCTTGTTGCCCTGTTTTTGAAAAAAACTAACCAGACCAAAGCTGGAAATGTTAATGACCTTTTTGCAAATAACAATACTTAAAAATACATGATAATCAAAACGTGCTACCCCACTTACCTCCACAAAGAGAGAGACAGCCGCGTTGACCACCACCAAAAATACCAAATTGAGACGCCACTTGAATGGAACACACACAATCTGGAAGAGATTACAGCCATGAAATGCACATCACATTCGAAGCATTTTTAAAAAAATAAAGTGTATAACAAATCACTTCATTAAATCCAATTAAACAGGACTAATTAAGCAGTTGGTCAATGTTTTTAGAGTACTGATGATTGTACTGATGATTGCCCTGATGCTCAGAAAAGAAGATCATGTTATTTTGAGGGTACAATAACATTATATTGCCTATCCCTGGTTTCTATGGCACCCCAAGGACGAAATAAAGATTCTGCTGGACGTACCTCTAAAACGTCATCGATAGCAGGCACAGGGAAAAGCATAATGAAGAACAGGAAGAAGTAGAGGCCAAGCACAGACAACATAAAGGGCCCTGTGGACAGACACACAAACAAGTGAGCACACAATCACATACACACATCGCTTTTACAGTACAAGACACTTGTAGGGCTGGTAAGACAAAATTATTGATTACAATTTTTCATTAAGCCACAAATATTTTACAATTTCATATTTAGTACATGCATTGTCACAGGAGGAGTTTAAAAGGGAAAAAATGGTTTTGAAGTTTAGCTTGTGTGTTGATGGAAGCAAACGTTTGCTTTTTTTCCCGCTCCATAAAAATTGCCTTGTTTGGAGACACTAAACACTAAAGCTGCTTTCAGACCAAACACGGCATGCGCTGCGCTTGCTGTGAGGTTTGTGCTTCCTCTCAGGAAACAGCGAGAACGTTCCGCGCTTGCTGCGGGGCTCAGCACAAAAAGTAGGCGTGGTTTTCTATACTCTCCTGTCCCAGCTAACAGAGCTAGAGCTAGCGCTAGCTCTGTTAGCACCAAGAAAGAATATGCTGTGAGCTTTGTAGATTTCAGGACACTCAGAGACTATTAAGATTAGCTTTTCCTCCATACCCGCTTTGTGTATGTGTGTGTGTGTGTGTGCACGTGTTTGTGTTTAGACGGGGCGGTTTGAACACTAGCCCGGTTCAATGCTTTGATTCTATTGGTTGCGCGTCACGGTGCGCAGCGGTCAAAGTTCAACAAATGTCAACACTGACCGCGGTGCGTGCACAAAGTGAAGATATGACATCCTGATTCTGGATATCGCTCTAGGTACACAGCACAATGAAAGACGACACTCACAGTTTTTGTAGCTAGGCTGACGGAAGGGTTTGCCTTTGGAGAACACAATGGCAACGATGAGGTACTGAAAAGAGGACATGTAGAACAGGGTAGTGTTCTCGTAGTTTTTAATGTTGTGTTCATCAACCTCTGTGAAGTTCTCTGAGAAGTTGGTATGGGAGGAGGTATTGCAAGCACTGAAAGTAAGAAGGAAAATAAATGATCCACATCATCCAAGATTGACCACAAGCCAATATCACTTATGGTTTCTATCTTAAAGGCAGAAACTACAGTGTATCCACTTCTATAGTAAGATTGGGATGAATGATATAGGTAAGTACTCACTCAGAGTTGGGGGTCCAGGGTTCATACCAGCTCTGGTTACGGACCCAGAGGAAGGCGAGGGTCTGGAATCCCAGACAGATGAGGATCTGAGTCATCACAGAGAAGAGCAGAGGCCCTGAGATGAGACCAGAAGGGGGCCGCCGGGACACCAGCTCCTTCCACGCAGAATTTAAACTCACTGAGAGAGAGACACACAGAGAGAGACACAGAGAAACATAACATTTTGGACCATTACAAATTGTCAAATTTGACAGAGCAGGTTAGATTCTTTCCAAATATTTTCCAATTACGCAATAAGTCAAAATCAACAAAAACTGAGATACAAAGTTTTGTTTCAACACCAACAATTTGTTTTGTGAATAATACTCACTGGTAAATACAATAATAAGGATGATGGCAACATCAATGAAGAGGAACTGAAAGTCTCCCAGGTTGCTGAGGATCTGAAAATAGCATTTACAGTGAGTCTGATTCCAATATGGGCAGAAACACGGCAGAAACACAATAACAAGAAGTGCGTGTAAGCACAACATATGTATGTAAGCAGTTTAAGAAATTCAACCTTAAAGTTATAAAATAAAAAAAAAACTGGTATAATGAAGGTTTCTTAAAACCAATTATGGAGAAATTTATGTGGATTTTTTGAAATTGTTGCTTGACACTCACGTAGTAGAGCAAGGTAACGCTGATGTACTGGATGATGCTGTATAGGGCCATGAACTTAAACACACAGAAGGATGTGATGAGAGCAGCTCGGCCTTCCCTGCAAAAACATATCAGCAATTAAAACTGAACAAGTGTCCAAATCTGTTCTTGGTGATTATAGGACCCTCACGAGTTTACATACAGCCCTGAACAACATGTCGGATACACAGAAAGATCAGAAAAATGTGTGTGTTACTTTACGGTCGAAGTTTCGCTGGGCAATGTGTCATCATTATTGTGATAAATTGTGAGTCACAATATGCTTTTCTGAGAGTACTGTACTAGAATGCTAACTGCATTATTATTACAAAAAGAGCATTGTCAAAGTATTATCAGACCTCTTAAACTGTACGTAGTCCAATAAAAAAAAAATCAATATTGGGAAATATTGGGACATATTGTGAAAATTTCTTGACGTATCAAGATTACATTTTTGCAATATAGACCATTCCTAGGCGAAAGTACATTTTGCAGAGGTATATCCCAGGGCGTACGACTGTTCAGTCCCAGAGCGATTAGTAATTCTGATCTAAATGGCTCTGGCGAATAGTTAAAACCGCGTCATTCACAACTTTTCTCCTCTTTCATTTCCACAAGGCATTTTAGTCACTGACGGTAACCACTAGCTTGTTACAGCACATATTCTCCACCAGATGTCAGCAAACAGAATCCATATTTAATCTTGAAATATTTGTGTAAAGGTAATGTTAGAAAGATTGTATTTCCTCCTGCAGTTCATGATCTACTGAAGATAATATGGCAACAATAATTTACTGTTTAAATTTATTTTAATAAAATGTGCATACCGGTCAACATAAATCCGTCAGAATTAGACACTTAACATTCTGTCAGATTCTTATGTCACTTGCATATCATTATGTTACAAATATCAAAACATTTAACAAAGAATTACTTATCCATACAATGCTAACAAGAGACCTCACAAAAGAGTTGTATGATTTTAGAAAATGTGAATGTATGTGCCAGAATGTGAATGTATACACTCTGCATTATCAGATTTTCAATCAAATTAGTCTCCTTGGTATCTGTGTCCCACAGTGACATGCTTTGCCATAGATCTAGCAGGGGCTTCATACAAACTGTGTCATACCTGATGAGGTTGGGTACACAGGAGATATTGGGAGTTCTGGAGGTGAAGGGAGAGGCCACTGAAGCCTCCAGCTCCGAGAGGGAAATGCCACCGTGAGCTCTCTTCAGTGCCTGAGGAGGAAGAATAGCTCTGTTGTTTAGTAAATGTAACACTATTCAAAAAAACAGAAAGCCCACACAGCTACTGTACAACAAAAATAAACTTACACCACAGTCATTGGCCCCATCTCCACACATTCCAACAAAATAACTAGATATGAAAGAGAGAGAGAGGTAGATTCAGGATATATAAAGCTTACATTTTATAGTTGTGTGTATATGACTGTGTAATGCAGCATGACGGTGTTTGTGTGTGTGTGTGTTTGTGTATTGGCATAACACCCACTCCACGCTCTGTAGTGTCTCCACTAGCTGGGTCTTCTGGTCCGGAGCCATTCTTGCGAACACAGTTCCGTGCAAAACCAGCTACACAAAATACCAATAAACAGAGAAACTTTTAGTCATTTGATTTAAAAATCTGAAACAGTAACAATTAATCTGGCCAAGACACAATTCTCAAAATAATTGATACTTAGGAGAAAAATCTATGTGAAATACAAGTAGCCTGTACAAAATAAGTTAGTTGTGACGATTCTAACCTTCTGGAGCAAGTCCTGGAAGTGCTCAGTAATGACAGCAAATGACTTGCCACTCATAGCAAAGTGGTATTGCAAGGTCTTCCATTCTTCAGCTTTGTCCTCCACACTGATCTCTACCTCCTAGATCAATGCATATAACATGTTCTATTACAAATGAAGATTGGATGTCAGTGTATCACTGATTTTTAAAACTTTGGCAAAAAACATGTCCCACTAAGAAAAGCGCTCATTCTGTTGGAAATTAAAGACATTTTCCTGAATAAAAATGTCTATTTTATAAAAAATCTTGGTCTATAATTACAGTCCCCTCCACAAGTATTGGAACAGCAAGGCCTACTGCTTTATTTTTGCTGTACACTGAAAACATTTGGGTATGACATCAAAAGATGAATATGAGACAAGAGATCAGTATTT
>JBBPDC010000038.1:16067287-16095543 GCA_037974485.1 Hemigrammopetersius urotaenia
TGTACCTTGCGATGTACATCAAACAAAAAATCAGTAAAGAAAATGAACAGAATGAGGGTTTGCCACGAACCCCCCCCCCCCCTTAAAACAACAAAAAAATAAGCTGCATAAATCCTTTTTCTCTGGTGGACTGAACACTAGGCCAGCTGTAAAGAACAATTCACTCATTGATTCATTTATTCACCCAATTCCGGTGACCCAACCACACTGCAACTGCTAATAAATAGTGCACTTCTTTTCCTGAAACAAGTGCCCAGGCTGCTGCGTACCATTGCAATAGCAGTGTCTGTCCAGCAGAGGGTATAGACTGACCTCTAGTGTTACAGATTTGCTGGGGTGCTTGCTAGGGTTGTCAGCATAGCGCCAATTGATCTTGGCTGTCTGGCCGTCTTTGGGGGGCAGGGCATCAGCAATGATGACGCGATCCTGTGGGGGGATCATGCCGCAGTCCCGTGCCACAGAGATGGCGGTCAGCATATTGTCACCTGTGCAAAGGAGAGAGGTCAGACTGTGCTGGCAGGTCATCCCAAACCTCATGACACACTGCGAGTAATTTATAGGTTACAGCTCAATCTAGTGTGATTTCATTCACAATGGTGCATTGAGCCTTTTGTCGGTAAGCCTGAGCTGAGGCCTTTATTAATTGGGATTTCAAAAATACCTAATGAACCCAGTGAGAGTGGCATTAAACTGCTCGAGTCCACATTCTCAAAAATGCCTATTGCTTTACAGCTTGCTAACGGCCACACACTGGTAATGGTAAGAGGTTAATTTTGTCCCAGTACCTGTGACCATGACTGTGCGGATATTGGCCCGTCTGAGGTCCTCTAGCACTCCTGGAGTCTCAGCCTTCAGCTTGTTCTGCATGATGATCAGCCCCAGAAACTCCATGTTGGTCTCTATATGATCTCTACGGATTCAAATCAATGCACATCAATACAACTAAATCCTTAGTAGAAGATCTTTCTAGGGGTGTACATTTCTAACCACAAAACAGTAATTTTAAATACAGCAAATACATAAATGTGCAAAGACCCAGAATATTTTGGAACACAGAGAATAGAAAACAATCAGCAGACCTTTTAAATGCTACTACAAAATCAAATTCCAAAATGAATGCAGGTGTATTGGCACTTCAAGATGCATTTTTACACCGTAAAACATTGCACAGCCGTGTGATTTTATTTTTATCTGAAAAATGAAAAAGCACCAGTCAAAGACACTGAATATGCTCAAGTAATAGTAGTTCATACAGACATAGGTAGTAAAGTACACTCAATGAGTGGGGGGTCCACACAGTACTTATTCAGTACAGAGAAGTAGTATCAGGCGTACCTGCTGATGTTCTGTACTTTATGCCAGGTGAGTTTTGACTCCAAGCGTCTGTGTGCCAGGGCAATGACACGGAAACCCTGCTTGGTGTACTCTTCAAGTACCTCAGCAAAGTCCTGTGGCACTGTGAAACGATGCGTGGGATGAGCTTTGAGCAAGCACCAACTTGTGCAGGGCACAATAACACTGACAAATTAAACTGTACTGCTATCAGCTTCACAAATGTAGCTAATTTGCAAACCAACCTGTCTCTTTTTTGCATAGACTTGCCACCACTTCTGGCGCCCCCTTGAGGTATGCATCCATGCGTTTTTCACCTAGCAGCCGGGCCACCACACTCATTCTTTGCGATGCAGAGGAGAAAGGGAACTGCCGCACAATTCCAATTTCGTGGGATGCCTGCAACACCCAAAATTTAAACAAGCTCCTCTACATTCTTACCTAGATACAGCATTTAGATGGTGACTCAATTACTTACCGACAGTTCATACAGCTCCTGTAACAGTGAGAAGGAATGTCAGTGACTAATTCAGCCGAAAGATGGTCCTAGAAAATGGTCCTAATGTATTATTCTAATGGAGTGTGCAGAGGAGAAAGACAAACGCACCATGTCCTGCTCTGGAGACATTGCTGGCTCTGGAAGAAGCTGCTTAGGTGGACGCACTACAGTGGGCATAATGGGATTGTGGAGTGAAGTCTCCTCTTCTGTGGCCTCCTCTAGGATCTTGGGCGCATAGAAGGTGTAGTTTACTTAATGGAAATTAGGTTAAACAACAGGTTCAGTGAATTAAAACCACACATCTGATCATTTTCAAATCCTCTATATGATCAGATGTGTGGTTTGCATTTGCACGTTTTTCCAGTTTGCTTATCTTTTTACTTCACTTACTGTTGAAGTGAATCACTAACTACATAATCATGATATGATTATAATCACTAACAAACAATCACCAGACAGAATGCTGCAGAAATTACTAAGAAGAGTTTTTTTTTTAAGAAACATTACTGCTACAAAAGAACAAATCACATGATTCATGACCAAAAGTTGAGCAGGCCAGCATATGGGCTGGTCCAGACTCTTCCCTTGTCAAGAACTGATTGTGGACTATGGCAACAGGAGATGAGGTACAAACCCAACCAGTGGCCTCAAACATCTTCAGGTCCAGAGGGTCTCCAGAGAGCTGGCCCTCGATCTTGGTGAGGGAGTGACAGGTGGCCATACAGGCAACAAAGTGAGACTTCACCAGACTTTCTTTGTAGGCATTCTCCTCTGTGTGATGGAAACTAGAGGGCAAGAAAAAGGCCAGAAACATCATGACTATACAAAGAGAACATCAGTAGGAGTAGGTTCCACAAACATGTGTGCAAAGCAGTAACTTAAATGAAGCTGTGCTTCTACCTGTGTGTAGAATCAGTACAAACATATCTGAAACATGGCACCATGCTTATTACTTATATGAGAATAATGATGCCCACCTTCCATTCTCCACTCTCTGCACACCCCACATATCCAGACCATCCTCTGTGAGTGTGCCCGTCTGCAGGGGGGGAAAAAAGCCGGAGTTATACACTCTGAGTGAGAAGGTGAGACAATATTCAGTAGGGCTGTTTAATAAGTTACTAGTGTCATGAGCACACAATTCTGCAGTTAAAGTAAATCAAGCATATGGCATAATAGAATGAAGAGTGTCAGCACAAATACTGCTGCCGCAGTGTATAAAAGTGAAAAGGCAAGTGGTTGCAAACTCTTCTGCATTGCACAGAACTCATTTTTCATATATGCTTACTTTGAAGACAGTGTACATGCACAGGGTTGGTTTGTACAAAAAATAAGCAGCATTTTGGAAAGTCATTAACAAAAGTCATGTTTTATAATATGTTTATTGCTTAAACATTTTAAATAACTTAATTGACTACTTTGCATGTGTGCAAATGACGTAATTCTGGTGTGATATCAATCCACAAACAATTCGATACAATGTTTTATGCCGAGGATGTTGAAGATTACTTTGTCAAAGCAGATCAAATTGAGCTGGCCACATATGTTGATTCGTTGTGGGCTGATGCAGAAGATGCCAAGTCTCTTGAGGCGCCGCTGGGCATACACAATGCCTGCTGTCATGGCTGCAGGCAGTGCAGGTGGGACTGTGATGGTGATTATGTCCAGTGACTCAATGATGATGGTCTTAGCTGGAACCTTTGGAAGCATGAAGTTTGAGATGAAGTAAATGATTCAAGAAATTTTGGGTTTTAGTTTCCACTCGTGGTACTAATAAAGGTTTATCTTATCTCTCTTAGCTTAAATATTGTTGCTCTATTCAGTTAACTATACTGATGTACTGGTGTGTAGGACAATGTACTACCTTGTGCATAACGCTCAGCACAATCGAGTAGATGAAGCCAATGCCAGCTATTGCCACTAGACAGAGCAGAAACATGTAGGCATCCCTGTACAGCTTAAAGTCTGTGGGCTTAGGGTACAGGATTGAACGAACCAGTTGGCCCTTGGCTGTACTGAACCCTGGAGGAAAGAAAGGGTATATGTGAGAGTCTACATGTAGTAAGTATGGTAAACTAAGGATGGTTGCTTCACTGTTAGGATTTAAACACAGTAAAATAAGCCACTTTTGCATTATTATCAGCTGCATCAAGTATTCGAATCCATGGCTCAAAACAGGCTAAAAGGACAGTGGGTTAGGAGCAATATTATACTGTGATTTCAGGACTGAAGTGCCCTTAAACATATCTAGAGCAATGTTTTTAACCTACCCAGCAAGACTACTCTCATTAGGTCAAGGAACAACAGTCTAGGACTGGGTTACAATAACATAGCTAGTGGATGAAGCTGCTGGAGTTGTAGCAAAGGAAAAATACAGTACATTCCTTTGTTGGACACAGAACAGGGAAAATAAGCCAAATAAGTGCACCATTACAATTGCCCCAAATACCTGGAAACAAATCCATTGAATCTGAAGGCCTTTTAAATTCAGTCTGAGTGTAGTTAAAGCTTTATAAGGAGCTGTTAGAACAATTTCCCAATGTCCAGTTTACTTCTACAGCCACTCACCGGTCCTGACCACCACAGCTTTGACCAGTTCTCCTGAGTAGAAGCGGGTCTGGATGACATTGGTGCCACAGAACAGAGTGTGTCTCTTATGCTCCTCCATGCTATACACCTGGTCTTCTTCTGCCCCCTTCTCACCCGGTGAGGGGTTGGGCAAGTTAGTCTTAGTAACAGGTACGCTCTCACCTAATGAGAGAGAAAGAGAGAAATATGACATTTTATACTTTTAAAGACTTCAATTCTATGTCATTTTATGTGGTATGTTTTTTTTGTGGAACACTTGGTCCCTAAAACAATTCAAGGAATTTAACAACACAGGTATTTTCTAGACTCTATATAAAAAAAATAAAGACGAAGAAAAAACTGTGGATAGGAATGTCTTTGATAGGAGTCAAAACTGATGCCATGTAGAGTAGTACCTTGACTCACAAGTTTAATATGTTTTGTGACGGAGCTCGTAACTCAAATTACTCCAGAAAATTTCACATTTTGTTGTTTTAAATAAGAAAAATGTGCTTTTATACAGCGAATATTGTATTAAAACACAATACAATAGAATGTGCTGCAATAAACTGGTTTTATTAAGTATAATGTGCATTTGGTCATGATTTTCTAATTTATTTCTTTAATTCAATGCACATCATCTGCTTCTTCTCAGCACTGTCCTTCACACTCACTCTCTTTGGACACATGAATAAACAAACCTTTGCAAAATAACTGCAAGCACAAAAGTTTGTAACACGAATTTTAGCTCTCAACTCGAAACAAAAAATTGGCCGAAAGACACTCGTATCTCGAAAAACGTTCGTAAATTGGGACTCTTGTAAGTCAAGGTACCGCTGTATATGATTCAGCTCTTAAGTCCATCATTACTGCTTGTGAGGCCATAATAAGATGGCAGTAACCTGTCAACATGCTCTCGTTGACAATGCAGGTTCCACTAATCAACACTGCATCACAGGGCATGATGGTCCCGTTGCTGGGAATGATCATGACATCACCAGGTACCAGGTCTGTGGACATCGCTTCTTCAATCTCTGTGTGAGTACAGATAAGAGAGGGAGAGACAGAAACAGAGAAAAGGGGGTGAAAGAAAGAGAGAGTATGTGCATCAGTACCCCAGACTGGCTCAGCAGTTCCCTCATTTACCACGCGCCTGTGCACAGCAGACAGAATGCTGACTCATCATGGCAGAGACCACTGCGCCAGATGCCCTTCAGGCAGGTAATCCAGCCTTGCAGTACCGCCCTCAGGGCTCCAGACACACACACGCACATACACACTAAATACAACAGGTTCCTTTTGTTTTACTGTACAGATCTCATATACACAATGGTTTAAATGCGGCTAAAAACATACCGTTATTGGCTCTGCAGACTGATACACGGACAATACTGTGGGCAGCCACCATGTCGTGTAACATGACGTATTGCTATAAAAAGGAACACAAATTAGCCAAACAAATATTTACACTACTAAGCAAATACAGAACAGTACAGACACTTAAGTAAAACTGTCAGTAAGGATGAACTGATAACTCCCTTCTCAAATATCAGCCAACACTATAAGCACCTATTAAGTAGTTACATTAAGTAGAGTTATTCACTGAAATATGGATTCCTTTAGACCTCTAAAGGTGTAATGGTACCAAAACAGTAGCAGTTGATGCTTTAAGTTCTGCATGGTGTATGGGAGGCTCTCCACGGATAAGACCAGTCTCATAGATCAGGCGTTTCAAGCTCTGGTCCTGGAGCGCTGGTGTCCAGCACAGTTTGATGGTTCTCCTCCTCAAACACATTCACTAAACCTGACAATTAACTGG
This sequence comes from Hemigrammopetersius urotaenia, assembly GCA_037974485.1. Taxonomy (NCBI): domain Eukaryota; kingdom Metazoa; phylum Chordata; class Actinopteri; order Characiformes; family Alestidae; genus Hemigrammopetersius; species Hemigrammopetersius urotaenia. Next base: position 16,073,506 of record JBBPDC010000038.1, read on the forward strand.
TGAGGTGAAACAGGAGTTTCTGAGCAGGGAAATCACCAAAACGTGCTGGACCACGGCCCTCCAGGACTGGAGCTCCACACCCCTGCCATAGATGCTCAGCTGGACTGAGACACTCTATATCATGTTCCTAGCACATTATCCTGATACCATTAAACAATACAGTTGCAATGGAGGGGTGTACGTGTACAACGTTTAGATACATGCGAATGTAACATCCACATGGATTCCAAGAAGCAAGGTTTCTCAGCATAACATGAGAATCATAATGCCTCAGCTGGTTTGCGCTCTTCTCATTGTGCATTTTTGTCTCTTTCATGTAAACCAGGCCACTGTTTTCATGCTCCATGGTCCACTTCTGACGCTCAAATGCCCATTGTAGCTATGCAGGGCAATATGAAGCAAGCCGCAATGCCTTTACAGCAATCTGTGCTACAGTCGCATTAACAATGCCTTGCTCCTGATGCTCAGACCCAGTCATCCAGTCATTACAATCTGGCCTTTGTCAAAGTCACTTTTTCTGCTTCCAACACATCAGTTTTAAGAACAGACTGTTCACTTGCTCTCTAATGCATCACAAACCTGGATAGATGCTACAGTCATGGAGTAATCAGTGTTACTCACTTCACACGAAGTGTGAAGCCATAATCTTATGGCTCATCAGTGTACACAAACCATTTTTCACCATTTAATTTTTTTATTTGTTTTTAATTTCTAATATGACTGAACCACCAGCATGCCATCGTCACAAAAACAGGAGACCTGAGTTTCAGTTTTTATACTTAAAATTTTAGATTAATTAGAATTGATGATAGAGATCAACATTATTCCTGCACTGAATTCAGTGCAATTTTCCTCAAAGACACTGATTTAGTCCATTTTATCTGAAGATATTGTATGTCATCAGCTGAGCGAGCAGTAAAACACTCAGTTCTTCCATTCAAGCTGTTGCTTAGTGACTTTGGCAGTTGTGTCGACAGCTATACAGACTGGAGCCGTTTCTACCGCAGACTTGTCTTTATTATTTTTCATTCGATGATGACCTACTTAAGCCTTTCCTTTTGACTGGATCACTCCTGTATGAGAGGCTAAAAGGCCCTACTCACCTTTTTGATGGTATAGAGAGAGGTAGCTATCGATATGACCGACATTAACACTATAGCCATGGCGTAATAGTAGTACTCGTCAGCACTCCATAGAATAACACTGAAGAGCTGGAAGATGTAAAAGGGGTTGAGGACCTGAAAAGAAGGAAAAAAAAAAAGAAAAACAAAACCAGTGAGAGAAAACAGAGAAAGAAGTATGACCGTTTAAGAAGGTAAGTGTGACAAAAAAGAAATAGGAACAATAACAGAGGTGGCAACATTGAGCAATAAACATGGAGTAACAAAATATTTAATATTTAACTTTAACATCATTATGCTTAGCTTGGGAGTTTTATAATCAAAATACCCAGATAAAGTCTAACTACGGTTTTACAATTCCACTTCTGTGGTTTAGACTTTAATAAGAGGTTAAAAAGAGACAATCCATGGGTGTAAGTCCATGCTTGTTTAGATTACACATTAAACCCAACTGCTGTAACAGAATCTGTGTGTCTTACCTCCTTGATTAGCAGCTTGAAAAGGGAAGGCACTTTCACAGCAATTTCATTCACGCCAAAAAATAATCTCCTGCAAGCACAAAAACCCAAACCATTGTATACAAACAAGGACACACAGTGCACAAACACCTGAATTCTAATAGTAGTCCAGAAAAAATGGGGTCAAGAGGGGTGAAGAGAAAAATGAGCGCATCTATGAACAATCGACTTTGTAGGCAAAATAGATTTAGCTTTTAACAATTTTCGCTTTAGTTCTTTTGCATACCAATGTGTTAAAAAAATAATTATAGTAATTGTGAATGTGAAAGAGTGGGAAAAATAGTGTGCATGTGGATCAGAGACTCTGGTCACACTTGGTATTAAACCTCAATATCTCAATCCACCTCAATATCTGATCATATGTGGACAGTGAGACATTAACACCATAAATGCTATGCGATCATGTGTCCTAGACTCCCTCAATTGGAAGAATCAACAATGTGTTGGAAGCTGGTCACACATGTACTTAGCACCAACCTCTAATGATGCATGCTAGGTGTGAACAGGACTATAACTAACTCCCAATGGCTAAACCTGAAACATTCTCTTGGTCAGAGAGAATGTTTAGCAGTAGTTATATCAGCTCTCTGACTGCTTCAAACAATTCTGATGCCTAAGCACTGAAAAGTTCTGCCAAAAACATTTGGAATTTCAGAAGAACTAAAAACACTTTAAAAAGTTTTTTTTTAGACTTTTAAAGTGAGTTTTTGAGCCATGCTTTCACACATGCACCTACATGCTTAACATACTCCCCAGATGCAGACACACACTCACGGTTTAATCCAGTCAGATTTCAGGCTAGTCTGGGTTATATAGGTCGGATTAAAGGAGGTCATGAGAGGAAAAGCACACTAGATCCTTATTGGCTGGCCTATTCTCATGAAGGACTGCTTACACAGGTAAAGGAGTACCCTTGTATTGCATAGTTTGGCATTTTCCTGCTCCATTGTACTTGATTCTGCTAATAAGCTAATAACCAAACCCTTCCTGTACTGAAGTAAACCTGCTAGTGCTGGGAAACACACCTAAAATGACCAAGGAAAGTGTAGGATCAAGACAGGTAACACTAAACAGTAGCAGTGTTTGGTACAGAGTGAAAATTTGTGCTGCTTTCTGAGCCTGAACAGAATATACTTGGGCAAGGCATGCTGCAGGAGTAGGGGGACACCATAATTCTGAACAGTGGGATGTGCATCTCAAACCTGTATTCCTGCTGGTCTCGGCTTAGGCCGTCACTGTGCTCCAAGTGAATGCCAGAAGATCGCACCCCCAGGTCCTCTAGACCCCTGTCCTCAGCAGAACACAGCAGAATAAACACAGGCCAAAAACTGCAGCCTCCTCACAGACATCCTGCACTACATTTCAAAAATCCCTCAGTATATACATGCAGAACTGAAAAGCAGGTTGCTTACGTTAACACTTCAAAGTTCTGGATTGCATCATTCCAGTAATACTTTGTGCTATGGAGTGTAAAATACCGGATCTGAGAAGGAGAATGAGGGGAAAAAAAAAAAAAGACAGACACATAAAACTCAGCAATTACTCAGCAAAGTACTAGAGTTGAAGAGATTTTATGATTTTATGGCCCTTGCAGTTTTTAGAAAAACAATGGTAGACATTTTGGGTGGGTGCTACCTGCACAGACTAGTACTGTGCATATTTCTAATACCTCAGGCTGTCTGTGTAAAGGGTGTGATGCACAGACACTAGTACTTCCTGTATTTCCTATGGAACACACTTGGGGATATGGGTCAGTCTTTGTGTTAAAAAAATAATAATAGTAATTGTGCATGTGAAAGAGTGGGAAAAGTGGTGTGCATGTACTTGTTCAGGCTGGTACTCAGCATATTTCCTGATGAACCCCTCAGCTGGGATGTCAGAGGGGTGAGGTGTGTGGCCATTGGCCATGGGAGTGGTGGTCTGAGAGTCCAGGCTGGTGTAAGGGTTCCTCCCTGGGGCAAGCATCACCCGCACCTTGGCCCGGAACCAACGCTTAAATTCATCCTGGTGTTTGTACACGAACATACAGACACAGAAATACAATACTTACTGTAGTTTATACTAGACATGATACCACTTTATGTCCGATACTGATATTGTAAATTTGGATATCTGCCGATACGATACAAATCCGATACTCGCCGAGTCTATCAACTGCAGGAAGGCCGCAAAACTTTCACACAAAAAATACTTCGTTATATTAGAGATGACTCCTCCCTTCTATGAAATATCCCTAGTGAATAACAAATGACGTGACAGTAGGTCTGTGCACCTGGTCCTGGCAGATAAGTGAAACACTTTTATGTAAAGTTGGAAAATGCTCAATGCAGTTGGCATGGGAGTGAAAAAACAATGTGCAAATGTTTGGAACTGAAGCACAGAATCAACATGCATGTGTTTTACCAAGGTCACAATTCCTGGAAATGTGGATACCCAACCCTAATTAAGCTATACAGCTATCCCTCAGCAGTCGCGGATTCAGTCTCATGCTGACTTTTTCTGAGAACCAAACTAATAATTTTTCGCGGAAACCCCTGCACATGCGCAGAAAAGGCAGATATCATTGCAATTTTACGTCCTGGCCTCGTTGCCACGCCCCCTCTACTCTCAGCTGGGTTGCTAAGTTCCACCCCTAACATAAACCCTGCAGAGGACGAGGGGGCACGGCAGGACTGGCTCCCATAATGCATTTATAGTATTTACAGCATTTAGCAGACTCTTTTATCCAAAGCGACTTCCATTCCCTAACTACAGGGGGCAGTCTCCCTGGAGAAACTTGGGGTTAAGGGTCTTGCTCAGAAACACAGTTGCAGAAGGTAGGATTCGAACCCATGACCTCTTGGTTCAGAGGCAAGTATCCTACCCACTATGCCACCACCATCCATGAGCCTTTGCGGCGGCAGGGTTGGCCCAGGTCTAAGTGTTAGAGAGGGAGTAGAGTTAGTGAACTGTGTGTTTGTGTGTGTAGTGTGTGTGGTTGAGCCCGTCTCACCAGTCCCCCTCTTCCAGAGTGTTCGCCGATGGAGTATTGTGAGGGTTTACATTATAAAAATAGGCATTTTAGGCGGTTTTTCACTATACGTGGGTGCTCTTGGAACGTAACCCCCGGGGGTTACTGTACTAATGATGCGCAGCACTGTGCAAATTACAGTACATATTATAACACAGTCTTAATGTTTTTTGCATGTTCCAATGAATAACACCCTCAAAGTTACCAAACAGTCCGGAAGATTTTGTGATAACGCAGATCACTGTTACACTACAAATTCAGTGACTACTTTAGGGCTGAGAAAGAAGCTTTTTACAATAATGATTATTTTGTTGATTAGTACATACGGTACTCCGAAGCAGCACCACTTGTGCGTCTCGAACCGTGGTGCGGGTGCAGGTGGCCTTCACACACAACTCAGGCATCCAGTAGAGCAGCAGCAGCAGGAAGCCTCCTGTGCATAGCACTCCCAATGCCACCAGAGCTATCTTCCAGCGGCAAAGCCGGTACCCACTCAGCTCCTGTGGCATGGACAAAGAAAAACAAAACCTCTCATTAATTGCTTAATCTTGTTTGGCAGAAAGGGTGGTATTTAATTGCAGCCCTGTTCTCATCATTATAAGTGATTTTAGCAACCAGTCAAATCAATAAGGGAGAAAAAAAATTAGATGCATATTCCAAAGGCCAATTTTAATAATTGGTTCCTATCACCAGAGCACCTTACCATAAACTAGAGATGCACTTCTGCTACTGAATGTTAAGCGTGATTTTGTGGCCTCAAGCAGTTGCGGTGTAAGAAGTGTGTATGGCTTTTGATGTGCATGGAATAAAGTGTGTGTGTTGTCTAAAATGCAAAGTGTGTGTGTGTGTGTGTTTTCATGTGTGAACGGGGGGCTCTTCAGCTGGATTTGAACTCAACTTTCTAGTTTAGGAACGAGCATTTTAATCACTGAACCACCAACTACCTTTCATTCATATTGCTGGGATACAAGCATCCGGTCACTTGCTGTACTACTACTACTATGATCATTATAAAAAAAATACTATTATTAATAAATATATAAATAATTCTTACTTAATTATAGCAATAGAAGAAGGTGATAACATACACTGGTGTAGACATACAAAGGTTGCAGCACAATTTATACACAAGAGGTTTGGAAACATTCACAACCCACCGCTGCCATTGGAACTGTGTCATGTTGTGAATCTCAGGCAACACGGTCACAAAGTTACATTAATTTGTTAAGAAAGCAGACGGGGTGCCAGGCCACAAGATCATTAAAGCAGCAGAACAAACGAAACACATCGATATACGAGTTATGGGACGAAGATCTGACAAATTCACCATGAAAACATCAAATTAAACAAATTAGTTAATGTAAATTAGGCAGTATTTACTGTAATGACTACTGCAGTGAGGTCTAGGTACAGACTTACCATCTCATCTTCCAGCCCCTTATTAACAATCTTCAGCTCCTCCTTCTCCATCCTGCTTTCCTGTTCCACCTCCTCTCTGCTGGACACTGCTGCTTACCTGTAACCACAAAGATATTAAACACTGGGAAATGGTGGGGGGGGATGAGGGAGTTTGAGAACTGTGGAACGCCTCACAACAGCTGTCATATCATTGTGCTACACGGACAGGCTCCTGACCTCAGATTGTGCGCGCGCACACACACGGACACACACTTCCCTTTAGTCCCTATCCTGACCTCTACAGCTGTGTTGCATGCTGAGAACAATTTTGGACCATTTTAAAAAGGTACAAATACAGTTCACACGTTCGTTCCCACAGACACTTACAAATTACACTCTTAGGTCAACACATGGCCATCAACAGGCCTTCTCATACATACACACACATTCAGACAATCCAAACTTAACACTGTCATTTGAGATAAGACGACAAATATGTGATGACTCAATCTTGATAAGGACTGAGAATAAGACCTTTGTGGGCTCAACCTCTTGTTTTATTAGCTAACTATACAGAAGTAAGACCAAGAGGAAGATACAGCTCAAAATGTTCAATACTCCTTTTAACCAAAATAGATTTCACTGTAAAATAATGTCATTCTGCAATCCTGCTCTGTTGCTTATAGAAGCACAGCATGCTGTAGTAACACCACATTTAAACAACAAATTAATTCACTCTGCTGTAAATACAATTCTGCCAGTCTCTCAAATAGCCAGTATAGTACAGCAGGTGTTCATTCCAAACCACAACATCTACCCATAATGACCAAGTGCAGCAAATGGTGGTTGCTGCCTCCTTGTCACTGGAGAAGCTGAATGCCAGAGCTACAGGGCAGGGCAGCTGAATCACACCAAGGGAGCATATACACTTCATGTGGAAAAAAAAGTGACCACAGTGTTCAGCGGTCATGAAAACACCCAAAATTATTAGGGGTATTTTTGGGATCAGGCCCAGCCTTTATTGGTCATTCGTGTTGTTTTGGATCATGATGACTCAGGTATACAGGCTGGCTGAAAAAAAGAAGACTTTGAAAGAACTTCAGCATAACAGAGCAGACACGTGCATTCACACTAGGGCCGGACGATATTAGGAAAACATGCTATAATGTTGAGTGTTGCGATGGCGATATCACATGTGATAAGTAAGTAAAAACTTAGCCTTTATCGTGTCAATGTTTTTCTGCTTTGGATTTGCTGGTAACATGGACTCCAGACCTTGACTAGTCTATCCAGAAAAAAAATTAAATGCAATATTTCCATTCCAACATGATTTTTATGCCTCCCATAAAACATTTGAACCATTGAACATTGAAATCTGAAAATATTCTAAAAATAATTTTAAATCTTAAATAAACGTAAACATAATTTAAATTATAGTAAGTATTTAGCCAGGAAAAAAAGCAAAAGGAACAATCTACAACAGTGGCACAGAAGGTGAAGAAAACTGCCCAGTGATTTTTTGCCCTCTTCTCTGATGAAGAGCTTCGGAAAAACATCTTTTATTGCAGTTCAGTCAGTTTTTCGCGTATATTGTGCATGTTGATATCGCGATGACTGTAAATTTACGATATATTGTGCAGCCCTAATACACACATACATAGATATAAGGCACAATGCTGTTTTTTTTTCTTACTGCCACAACAGACAACCAGTGTTTTAGACAGGCATCTCAGGTTCATCAAAATACCATTCAACCTGTTGTGCAAGTGAAGTGTTAACTGAACAAAGATCCGGTCAAAGCTCAATCCAGTTACCGTTAGGGCATTTGGCAGACGCTCTTATCCAGAGCAGCGTACATCGCTGCTTAAGTTGTTCACATCTGGTCTTTCTTAATATGGCATTCTAAACTATATTAAAAAAACAATGTATATTACTACAATGTTAATCTTGTTGGTGTGATGAAATAAGAGCAGCTGCTGCTCCCCGTCTGTGGCGCCAACTCTTCCCTAATACAGAAGTAAAAACACTGTTTGCGATGTTGAAACGAACAAATGCTGTTTGTACGGGCAAATTTTAAACCTGATGTAAAACTGTCATTAATAAAGAAAAGAGAAAGAAGAGCTACGAAGGGAGCTATTCAAGATCAAACCTGTCTCCATAGTATATCGGCCTCTGGCCATACATTTGCCCTGAGCATGTTTCTTACTTCTTGATCATTTAAAGTGCTTCCACACACTTACAGCAATGGTTTTAGCTTCTAAAACGTGGGGTAGTTTTTGCATGTTGTGGCAAGGTGTTGTGTATGGAATGACACGCATTCAATGAAACCAGCAGCAAATAACCTATTTTGAACATTGAACATTCATTAACAATAACTGTCTAAACACCACCCCTGATATTTATTTTGGGCTACAATGTTTCTAATTTTTTTAAAAAAGATAAAGCTAACATAATTCATTGAGAATTACTAGCTTCCTGCCAGCATTTCACTGTCTGCCATAAATAAGCAACATTATTACTTAGTTCACCTGTGAAAGGTCTTCTTAACTGTGATTGGACTGAAAAGTAATTAACCATTGTTTCTGCCCGTCACTGCTGAAATGCATGGCATTAAAACAGGTCGAACAAAGACTGTGTTTGGCAGACGTCTGGTTAAATCCCACAATGGGACGTGTGGAAGCTCTTTGTAAGTCGCCCCTTTGTGTGTACACTGTTCTCTAGAGAATGTCAGTGACTAGTCACTTGCAAAAACAAGCGAAGACTGTGAGCAAGTCAAGAAGACGGAGAGAACAAAACGAAAAAGAAAAGTGTGCTGTAAAAAAAAAAAAAAAAAAAAAAAGGCAGTTGAGGGTCCTGGAAGGGCATAGTGCCCAGCTGCCTTAACAATAGGGCAGCAGGGAGGCAGCATGGCGGCAGCACGGCCCTGCTCCTTGCACTCTGCCTCTGGCCCTGATCTTATCTACACTTTGCACCCGCACAACACACCACGGAAAGGGGAAATTTAGCTTAGGACCATGCCCTTCCTACTATTTTAAACCAGCCGGCCAGCCACTGCACAGCCACGTTCCAGTGTCATGAACAATTTATATGAAAATTGAGAGGAGCTGACCTGCATGCTCTGGCCATTTTTCCACTCCTTTCTTGTGTAGTACTTGATGAATGCAAGGAAATCAAGCAATTGTACATTTGTGAGGTTGCTTGATAGCTCTTCCACAAAGAATGCACTAACTATCTAAAAGCCTCCATGTAATTCATGGGGAGGCATAGACATTTCCAAAAGCATTTGGGTAGTAAGACTTATATCAGTGAAAAGGCTTGTAAATTTAAATACTTATGCCTGTGTAAAAGCTGTGCAAAGATACATCAAGGGATGCCGGGGAATCTTCCCTGGTGTTGCTATAGCAGGTCAGTACTGCAGCTTCGAAGGCTTTATCGGATTTAGATCAGATGACTGACCTGTTCAAGAACGGCCCATTTCTTGGCCGTGAGAAACTCCTCGTTTGCCAGGGCGGGGCATTTTAGGATTGTGTTCTGCTGGATAAAGTTTTAAAGCATCTTGTAGAATACAGGCAGGCAGGATTTTCCTAGAGATGTCAGGATTCATTCGGTCACTACAATCAGCAGCCATACCAGCCAATGAAGATAAATGAGCCTGTTCCTGTGGCCCCAATACAGGCCCAAATCATAACAACCCTGTCTTGTTTCATTAACGAAGTGGTCTGTTTTGGATCACCTGCAGTTCCTTTTTTCCATCCCGCCTCTCTGGCAGAAATTTTTCTATCAGCTTGCCATACAAGTGTGTTCCAGGAATGATCAGCATCCTTTAAATACATCTCAGCAGGCTGCACATTGACTGCTCTGTTCTTGAGAGTGGTTTGCTTCTTGTGGTGTTCTCTCTGAGGTTCTGCAACTGCCCTTTTCTTCAACTGACTGCAAATCTTAGGATCACAGCTCAAGGTGTTTTTCAAAACAAATTCTTACCTCATTCACTACTATGCAAGACCTAACTGGTCATTTGTTGGTGAGATCATCTTGTTATTCTTAAATCATGAAACAGTTGATTTTCTGTTTCTGTCTCATGACAGCTTGCTCTGCTCCCACTGACGGAATGTTCTCAGATACTTGCATTGTACTACATGCTGAATGGATGCCAAACAGTAAAGCAAAGTCTACAATTAGGCTAAAACTTGTGACTTTGAACAAATCAAATCACACCTGCCTAATAAGGAAACTGCTTTAAACTCTCTCGAATACTAGAATGCAATGATCTTTCCTTGACTCTAACAGTTACTATGCCACACCAACAAAACACTGCTGAAAGTCTACAGACGTCTGAATATTTAAAAAACAAAATTCCAATTTTCTGATAACCCTTCAGTAATTGTAGTTCTCTTCTTCTTAGCGACATCCCTAATCTCAACGCAACAATAAGAAGTCAGTACTAAGACCTGCTTAGAGAGAGACAAAGGGTTTCAAACTGCACATTCTAAAAAACGACCTGACTTTAGCATAAACAAGGTTCAAACATGATTTCGAATGGGTGTCAGGTAGTGTTCTGCGTCGTCTCGTTGCGTTTACCTTATAAACACCACTTGCAACTGCACAATGCAATTCTTCACGTGCTTCCTGAGAGCAGGAGACACCCATAACATAATGACTATAATATTTCCCATCCGTTCCTAGAATGCTCAACACATATGTCCCTTATATGAATCAAGGACAGTTTGAAAGTGTAAAAATATCCTAAATCAATGGTTTGCAAACTAGAGGAATAAAGGGGAACCTGTTTGCTACACAGTGTTAAAATGTAATATGTTACAATCCACACAATAGCCATCCACAAATGGGGCCTGAGATGAAAAAAAAAAAAAAAGTCTGAAAACCACTGCCCTAAATGATAGTAAAAGTAAGACTGCACCATCAGAGAAGTCTTTTTAGATAATCTTCACACAAACTGGGACCTGACGGTCTTGGCCAGACACTAGAATTTATTTTATTTTTATTTTAAATGAATCTTATTAACACAAAGGATTTATTTCTTGAACAGGGCATACTTTCTCCAGCACCATCACTATGACCCATTTGAAAATAAGAGCCATGGTTGAGTTAAAAGTAGCATTACCTTAGAACCTTGGGCACCAGGGCCCGAGGCAGCCCCTTCCTCTGGAAGAGCTCACGCACACAATGCAGACCTGGACCCCTGCAAGGCATCAAAAGAGAAAGCTTTAATTAGAAACAGCAAATAAAGGTCTCAGCCATTTGTAACCTTCACTTAAACAGGCTGCATGACAAGCCTCCTGTAATGAGACAGACCTCTGAATAAGCTTTCATATTTACAATGTCTTAATTACCAGTTAATCATGAATGAAAGCTAAAGTGGCAATGACAGGTGAATAACGACAAACACAACACATTCTTGGAAAGATGCCGTGGTTTCCATAAGCAGCACAACTGGATAAATCTACTCAGGGGAACCAGAACAGTGAAGAGAATTGTATAAGTTAGCAGCAGAATACATTAACATAACTGGAGACTTTTCAAGAAACCTAGCCTTAAGTTACCACACAGTAATGTAAATAATTATATTTCACTTTACCTGGTAAAACCATCTCGTGTTTTTCTGGTATAAAGTGTAGAGAAATTTAGTTTTGCTTTAGTTTGTTCACTAATAAAAAACGAATGAAAACGGTTAATCGACTCAAACATATGGATAAAAACATGTTTATTAAATATTTATTAATACTTATGTAGGTATGAACATACAGAAGCCCTGTACCTCCAGCTGTATAGCCAGTTCCAGCCTGAGGTAACGTCCAGTCTAAACAGTTGGCCTCTTGAGTTTACTCTTGCATGAACACTAGGCCTGCACAATTGTCTGCTAATTGTTATTGAAAAACTGGTCTCTGCAATACTGCTGTATGCACGAGTCTCCTACTAATAATTTTTTTGTGTTCTGATTAATCGAGGTCTTTATGTAAAACCAACAAAACTGATTATTTAAATCTTTACCCATTAAAGGTATTGACTAAAGTGGAGCTGGTGCTGTAGATTCCTCAATTAAAATATAAATAAAAGATAGAATAATCAATCATACTTATTAATTTGCAATTAAAATAAACACAATCTGCAGGTCACTATGAAGCATTTTTCAGCAATTATATATGAAACTACAAAAACGGGCAACTATTAGCTTTTGAGTGTGTATATGTATTACACACACACACAGACACACACAGACACACACAGACACACACAGACACACACAGACACACACAGACACACACAGACACACACAATGCATTTAGTGTGACTGATCTTCACAAAAGAAGGGGTCAATGAGCCAAGAAGTTGTACTCTTCTTCAGGAAATTGAACCTAACCTTAAACAAGATGCCAAATTACTTTAACATATAATTTGTGTGTAAAAACTCCCATGTAATATCTGGAGATGACACATTCCTACACAACAGCACAGATTCCAGTACGTCCTGCTGTCTGAGAGCAACTGGCAGCACAGGCAGACATTCAAAATCATGTGAGCTAATGTTAAAGAACACAGAAAAGAGGTTGGAATGCAAGATACACGTGTTCAATTTAGCAAGTCAGACATCAGTCTGAGAGCAAAAACTAGATTGTTGCGCAAGGCGCTTTCAAAACAGCTTACACATCCATGCTGTATCCCTCTGAGCATTCAACACCAGCAGGTTCAGCAGTTTGGCAGATTGGGTTTCAGTTTCCAGAAAAAAAGGGAGTGCTACAATGGTGGGTTTAGGAAATCACATTCACCAGAAAGAATGTAAGGACCAGGCAGGCTGTTTGATCACAGGCTGCAGCGCTGTGTAGCTCTGAGCAGAAACCAGCAGTTTCAGCACTTTGACAGACCCTGTCTCCAATTTCCAGAAAAAAAGGACACCACACCTCTATACATAACCCCTCCCTGCAAACAGAGGCACCACAATTGTTAATAAAAAAGCAATGACCTAATGACGGCGGTAATAATTCATGGAAGCTTTCGGAGGAACAAATGTTTTGTTGCAGGGGTGCTCTAGGCTCAAAATGCTTTCTTTATCACTTCCTCTCCTAATCACAGTCCATCAGAATAAGACCTTTTGTTTAGGGACAGAGCGGAGTTCGTCCCAGACCGGGGTCTCACTCTAGGACACGGATAGCCACCCTCATCTGTTCTTCTCCTCCGCCACTGAGCGTTTCTGTGGTTATAAATATGTTCCACCACGCAGAATTGGAGTGCAGCAGAATGCTGGAAGTACATGCATTTAAATGAATCAAGCCAGACAAATTATTAGGCGACAGGAAATCTAAAAGCATTCACTAAATATATAGGAAACTTTGGTTTCAATCTCGACAAGAAAATCATAATGAAAAAAAAGGAATGCATGGTGACTACAGAGTCAGTTATAACAAACATGACTTTCTAGGGCTGCCTGTTAATGTTAATAGTTTGTGTTTATAGCAAACTATTAACTATTAACTATTATAGCAAGGAATAATCAAGTAATCGTGTATTTTTAGAGCACAAACCACATTTTTTACATCACATCTGGGGTGGAAGATATGGTAAACATGACATTTCAAGACAGACCTTTTCAAAATGTACAAAACAGAACCAGTGTTGCCACATTAAAAAAAAAATATATTAAAAACTTCACAGTGATTTTCCTCAACATCACATACTAAACTGAACTACATCCAAGTAACCAAATTTATACACCCTGTGATTAAATGTGTAGCTGATCAGTGGTCTAGAAGTCAGAATATGCTTTAAAAAAAACATACAGGGATGCAATTTATTATGTTGACAATAAAAGCTGCCATATTGCTTGGCATTGCCAAGACTCCTTTTATCACTATGCTAGCAAGACTAACTCATCAAGAGCTTAAATGTTAGTAAACGATATTTAAACTAAATTTCAGGTAAATAATTTTAATCAAGTAAAGCCCCAGGACTCCAATGTTACTTTTTTAATGGCAAATGCAGAGACTGTTTAAAACACAAGTAGTTAATGAAGATAAATAATCTTACCTATCAGTAATAAGACAATACTTATCATGATACAATATTATTATTACAACATTCACACTAGTCAATGATTTTACATTTCGATTACACGCAGCTACTAATGCATATCCTTTAAAAATGACAAATCTCCACACTGGCCCTGCCTCATCTTTACCTCATTACATTTACTGACATGCATAACAGGTCCATCCAAATTTAGTACGGCAAATACATTTAAATGGGCTTTTTCACTTTCAAATGCATATCAGATTCCTTGAAGTGAATCATATTTAAACACTGACTTCATAGCTATCAAAATGCCATCCTTCATTAACCAAAGCACAAGAAACTTCTTGTGCTTGAGCTTATGAAGAATGGTATTTTGATAATTATAACAACAAAAACTCTTGTAAGGCTTATAACAACCGGAATTTCGTTCAGTTAAACCACCAAGAATTTGACAATGCTGCCCAAATATTGTGAAACATAGCCTAAAAGCAGAATACAAATGCCTACTTTTGTACTCAGACCGCACTGAAGATACAACTATCCCTTGACTAAAGCCAAAAAAAAGAGAAAAGGCAGCATCCTTAGTTACGCATTTCCCTCATAAATGCTCCAGGCTCTATTCCGTAGTTCCCTCATGGATTCAATGGTCTCGTTCATAACACTAAAGATTCTATCCTGTGCTGTGATTCAGAAATACGTGAGCCAAGTATTTTGTTTATCTGATTTATGCAGTGTGGTCCATGCAAAGCCCCTAATCAGATTGTGCCCAGTAACTTCAGTCAAGAATGTATGATTAAACTGTTTGGGTGGCTGAGGAGGCAAGAAAAAGAGGAGAAGCTAAATACTGAATCTTTCACTCTAAGAAATTTCAAATCAACCCTTACCACAAGCGACCACACTCAACAAGAAATCCAGGTACAGCTTGGAATATGAATGTCAAATGACAAGATTCGAAGACACACACAAACTAGTGGTAGACTTCAACAGACCACTTCAGAACCAGAGCTGTGTCAATCAGACTCATTAAGCCAGCTAAAAGATAAAGGAATCGAAGAAAAGCCAACAACAAATGGACCTTGCTTACCGTTTAAACGTTCAGTTCTGTCTCTTGCAAATTATTCAGCACTCTGAAGTACATTGTAAATTAAATCTCTGTCTCTCGCATGACAGACTAAACTATGGTTTGCAGCTTGTGTGCAAGGTACTGTCCCATGAACCTGAACTGAGCAAAAAAGTGTCAGGCAGAAGGCAGCCAGAGTGTGAGGCGAATGTATTCCTCAGCCGCGCAGAGGCTTGTCTGTCAAGAGAGGCATGGTGAGCGTGGGGTCCTTTGGTAAGAAGAAATAAACAAAAAAAGTTCAAATGCAAAATGCAGACCTAAGTCAGGCCACATGATCTTGGATTAGCAGCTTGATGGGAACTCCAGCCTGGGAAACACGTCTGATCAACCTTTAAGAGAGTATGCTATACTGATCAAGTCTCAAAGTGAATGAAGGTGCGGTTACATTACATTATAGCTATAAAATGGTGAATTACAGAAAACAAGGGAGGAAATTACACAGCCTAATAAAACTAAATGAGCAGCTGTAAACTTGCTAGGCTGTATTGATATGAAGTGAGACGAATGAGTAATGACTTCAAACATGTCAGCAATAAACAGAACAAAATGCATTACCTTGGCATATGCCTTTCTTACTGCTGCCAATCACCTATAAAACTTTAATGCTGATAAAGGGAAATGTCAAAACTCTTCTTAAAGAGTTCAAAGTTGCTCTTTCGGCTGTAATCTGACATTACCGGTTCACGCCTCTGTCCCAAATTTCACATTTGTTACTATTTTTAATCTGTGGCACTTCGTCACATCTTGCAATGAGGGGAGCTGGTTTATCTTGGACTTGTTGGAGGTAAACCGCGTACGACTGACTAGAAAGGCCCCGCTCTTTGCACTCCTACCTCGGCTGTTCAAGGCAAACACTCCCGACATTGCTCGAGGGAATTGCACCATGTCAGGACATTTCTCACCCCTGTAACGATTCAACATTGGCAGACTTTCTGTCATAAGCTAATGCCTTAGACCAGGTCTGTGAAAAGTAAGCTCAGCTTTGCCTCAAAGCACTTGAGCACACAAGAGTAGCACTTCTCTGGCAGCCTTTATAATTCCAACCTGCCCATGTCACCCAAGCTTGGAGACAAGGGTGCAGAAGGTTCAAAATAAATTACCAAACTTGCTGCAGGGATGCACAATGATACGAGTATCGTGTCGGTACCAACAGGTAAATTAAAACAGTTGACAGTCAATCGCACAGATGTTAGGATTTGACTGTTATTTCAAAAAGATACACATTGGTGTATCTATCGTACTTCAGAGGAGCAGAATGGTTAGATAAATTACTTTATAAACTTCACTGCATTTGTAATCTTACAGAAACACATATTAGATTTCTCTGTACTGCTAAACAAAGAAGCTGTAGTCCTAATTTCTTATTTTTGTGGTGATATCAGCAAATGGATATTGGCACAGGCCTGAAATTCTCAAATCAGAACAACTTTAAGTAAAAGTATGACTTAAATAGTAAGGCATCATGGAAGTACCATAACAAAATTTGGTCACCAAAATGAGTCACAACTGAAATGCATTTGTACTGAATCAGGATCCTTCAGCAATAACTATTGTCAGTAGTTATTTATTATGTATTATCATCAATATTTTTGGCAAAAGCTTGGAGCCTTGCCGATCTGTTAAGAAGTATTTTTATGTGGTTTGGCACAATGTTCTTAAGACCGACAGTCAATCATTCTAAAACGTGAAGAAAATGAATGTAGGAGGCAAGATGATGACAAACTGAACACGGAATTGAACGGGGAGAGAGGGTGACACTTGACACATACTCCCCAAAGTCCACTGCATACAGTGTGTTCACTTAAAATGTTTGTGGTGTTATAAACATGAATAAACATGAAACATCACATACAGAGTTATTCGATTGCTACCTGCAACTGTGTAACAGTTCAGACTCCGAAAAGTATGCGAAGTGATTGCTTAACAAAGAAGATGAATAAAAAAAGGCATGAAAGCTTAATGTTTAATAGTGAGTAAACTGAAGTCTCTTCTTAGATATCTCGATTCAGTTGGTTTATCACTTGTTAAATCAATGAACAGCCGCCAGTTAGATGTAAACAGATGCACAAGCAGGCAAATGGAAACTCAAGGTTTAGACACACAAATCCAAGCTTTAAAAAAAACAACTAACAGCAAGACGTTGCCTCTGTATACCACACTTTATACAGATCGTATATCCTCTATTCATAGTTTTCTCGCATTGAATTCAATTAAATATCTATTAAATTCTTCATTTTTCTCTCAAACTTAACACTCGCACATTTCCTCTTACTTTTACATCAGCCCACAACTTAAACTCAACCTTGGTCATAAACTTAACCCAAGTTCTAATCATAACCCTGACAAGGATGATAATCAAGTATAACAAATAGTCTGACAATAATTTGGACGTGTTTACAATATTACAATGTAAGCTCCGCCAGCTAAAGTGGAGTCTAATGTTGCTTCAGAGCACATGAAAGAGCACATATACTAATAACTAATCAAGAAAAATACTTTTTTAACCCTAAAATGACACAAACATTATTAGAACAGGAAAAAAAGCTTGCTGCAACTTAGGCTTCACGTTTCAGCAGCTTATTCATTTAGTAATGATTTGTTCAGGGTTAAGGAGGGACAGTTACAGTAGTGCTCCTTCTTAATAATAATAATAATAATAATAATAATAATAATAATAAACAATAAAAGTAATAATACAACAATAATGAGAAAAAGATTAAACTGGCAGTAGTAAACAGACATGATGATGTGAACCCAAACTCTGGAACATGTGAAGGTGCTCGTATTCTACACCTCTTTAAATTAAAGTGCCTCCTTATAGTCACGCATGAACACACCACACCACACCACACCACACAGTGTGAACTATGTGAAATTCTTTCTCAGCATTTAACCCATTCACCAAGTGAAGCAGTGGGCTGCCACGAATAGGGGGAACAGTGTGTGGGGCAGTACCTTCCTCAAGGATACCTCTGTGGTGCTACAAATAGTCGTGGGATTTGAACCCACAACCTTCTGATCGTACGGGTAGATCCCTAACTATCAGACGACCAGCTGCCCCACAACCAGTCAAGAACTCTCTTATTCGAGCCTGAACAGCAGGACAGAGATCATTCCTCTGCCACTTCATGCCACGTTTCAGGAGATATACAAGGTTACAAGAGTTCAGCTCTTAGTAGAGCCGACAGCTAACATATGACCCTGAGTCTTTAAACATGTGTAGTGGTTAGGGAGATGCCTTTTGCGATCAGGTGGTCAAAGGTTTGAATCCCAAAACTTCTAGTGGCACCACTGAGGTACTACTGAGGTGCTGTACTGTGGTGTGTTCAGGGGTGACTATAAGGACTTTAAGATACAAACCAGGGACTCTCTCATTCAAACATGAGCAGCATGACAGCGATCAGTCCTCTGAGAAGGGATCTTTTGACACATTTCAGAAGATATAAAAGGTTACAAGAGAGCTGACAGCTAACACGTGAACCTAATTCTTTAAAGTAACATTACAGCTCAACACTGAGTTAGCCAGACAGGCTAAGCTACGAGAGAGGGAGAGAGAAGAGAGAGAGAGAAGAAAGAGAGAGAGAGAGAGGCTAAGCTACGCGTGGCTAAATCTGGGGTACTGAGTGTAGACAGTGTTTTTGCTTCTCTAGCGAACCAGAATGGACATAAACAATCTATCTCCTGGTTCAGAACTGTAGAGCGTTTTACCTAGGTAGTATGGTCGGTGGGATACCAGTTCCGAGGTACGAGACACCATCGACGGCTAAATTCAAGCTGACAGCTCGGTCTGAGCTGTAGCACCTACAGAGGAGCAGCTAATAGAGAACTAGCCTACCGAGAGAGAGAGGGAGACGGAGAGGGACAGAGAGGGACAGAGAGGGAGAGAGCTAGTCCTGGTCTAGCGTGCTCTGTTAATAATCCGAGCCGGATAATTCCACACAGGCGACAGAAGAGGAGATTCCAGTTGTAAAGAGTCAGAGAACCTAAAATCATAAACAGTGAGCCAGGACTAAAATCTTGCTTCTACAGACATGAGGGGGAACTGTTCCAACAGTGTTAAGTGACTGACACACAAACACATCCCTGACACATGTCTAAGGAGCTGCGTGTGTGTATGAGAGAGAGAGAGAGAGAGAGAGAGAGAGAGAGAGAGGGAGGGAGAGGGGGAGAGAGAGAGCGAGAGATAGATAGAAAGAGACAGACAGAGAGAGAGAAAGCTTAACTCGACGTACGTACCCAGAACCACCTGGACTGAAGATCACCTTAAAGTCATGGTGAAGAGAGTCTCGGTCGCTGTGGAAGAGAGGGTGGTCTCAGGACTGGGACAGGGTGTCCGTGTTGCCCGGTAACGCCGCGCGCCCTGCAGATTCGACCGCCTCGAACTGGCTGTAGAACGCCTCTGGAGGAAGTGAGGCACGGGAAATGAGATCACTAGAGAAGCGTGTGAGGCACGAGTGGGAGGCACGAGTGGGAGCCACGTTTTTCACCATCAACACATATCATGCGTGTTCTGCATCGAGTAGACGATCTATATACTACATTCTCCCTGATGGGACTGTAAATAGTGTTCTCTTAGGATAGTGTTACAATATAGGGTGGGCTCAGGTATAAAGGGACATAATAGGTGATATTGATGTCATATGACATAGGAAGACTGTATTCAACGTCACTCATCCACCCACCCACACACGCACACCCACGCACCAGTCCGGCCAAACTTCAACAAGTGCATAAAATCGATTATATCATGTGCAATGGCTAATTGCAAATTTTAAATATATAATTAATGACATTAATAAAAACTACCTAGAACACTAAAAATAGCATTGGTTACCTGTCCCCGCTCTCTAACTATACAGTACACTTTACCTTGAAATATTATTATTAAAATCCTTCAGAGATTAATTTTTTTTTGGATTGTTGTGTGACTCCAAATCCCATCTATGCTTTGAAAATATTTTTTCATAAGAAAACCATAATATTTAAGTTAAAATAGACAATTTAGTTGTGTCCCTAGGTTTTCACTCAGTCCTGTTACCTGAACACATTACCCCATCTGAAAAATCGAACATTCCACAAGTCACATGTTCAACAGGCAATTGCATCAGTTGGATCTTCTGAAGGCCATGGGTAGACCAAAAGTTAGTTCCCTCCTTTTTTTTCTCTATATTTGATCAAATTTGAACTATGACTGGGGAGGTCAATCTCAATGTTCTGTCCTGTTACGTAAATTAATTCTTGGATATTATCTGTTTATTTTTAAAATACAAAATTTTAGTAGATTACTAGAATGTGCTCATTGTTCTCGTGCTATTAGCATAGCCATCATGTAGCTATATTTCATGTTTTTGCCAATTCTATTCTAAAAACTCAGTCCTCCTACTTTCAGTCCTGTTACTCATATAAAAAGTAACAGGACTGAGTGCCAGTAACAGGAGTGAGTAGAGTCCCCTGGTTTATTGATTTATTAGTGTGAATAGAGTATGTATATGTATAAGAGTATGTTATACATATAGATAGATACATATAGTTATACATAGAGTATGTATAAAACCGAGTGTTCATTCCTGTTACTTGATTATTTTTCTTTAAAAATTTTTTTTTTATCCAATTATGTTTGGTCCATCATTTATCCATTTGTTTAATTTGTTTTTGGGGCAGCTGGTAGCCTAGTGGTTAGGGCATTCGCCCTGCGATCAGAAAGTCCAGGTTCGATTCCCAAGACCTCTAGGCACCTCTGAGGTACCCTGAGCAAGGTACTGTCCCCACACACTGCTCCCCGGGTGCTGTGTTTGTAGCTGCCCCCTGCTTAACTTGGTGAATGGGTTAAATGCAGGGGAAGTATTTTGTGCTGTTCACACAGTGTGCAGTGGTGTGTTCACGAATGACCGAATGGTCACTTTCATCTTTAATAAATTACATGATAAAAAAATAATAAATTTCAGGATTGGGTTTTCTTGAAAAGATAAAAATGGCTTTGCATCTTTTAGAAAAATAGAACATGCAGCATATACAGAGTTTTTTTAGTCATAAATATTATTTGAACATGTAGTCAACCATTTATTTAAAATAAACACTTTCTTGAGGGAACCACAACAGAATTAGTTGACATGTTTTAAACATGCATTCTAAATTTCACATGAGTTTTGGTAACAGGACTGAGAAAAATGTAACCATCTTTGGCTTAGAAACCTTGTAAAAGATTAAATAAAGCTGCCTGAGATTGACCAATACTTGTTTTGAATAGTTAAATATATGTGCTATTAGATTCAAAGTTGAAAAAGGATAAAAAATGAAGTTTATTTTGGAAGAGTTACAACAAGCAAATGGCACCCATTCGGTGGAATGGCCCACACCACATGGGCAAAAATATTGGGATGCCTTACCATTACTCCGACGGGGACTTGTGACGCTGCGTTCAAATACCTAGACTTTAGTATGGAGTTGTTCCCTCCTTTACAGCTATAACAGCTTTCCACAAGATTATGGGAGTGTTTGAGCCCATTCATTCTGTGGAGCATTTATGAGGTCAGGCCCTGATGTTGAATGAGAAGGCCTGGCTCACAATCGCCATTCTAGTTCATCCCAAAGGTGTTGGATGGGGTCAGGGCTCAGTGTGGGCTAGTCAAGTTCTTCCACACTTAACTCATCCCATGTCTTTACGGAGCTACATTTGTACATGGGGACACAGTCATGCTGAAATAGAAGGTTCTTCCCCAAACTGGGTCCACAAAGTTGGCCTCCAAACTGCCCCAATTTCAGCCTGAGTATTTGTGGGATGTGTTAGACAAAGTGTGTGTGTGTGTGTGTGGGGGGGGGGGGGGGGGGGCCCCCCAACTTCACCGG
>JBBPDC010000038.1:16105110-16128514 GCA_037974485.1 Hemigrammopetersius urotaenia
AAGTGCGTATCTGTGCTCAGTGATATCTTGTATGAAATGTTTGGATATATAATTTAAAAATAGTAGAATAATGACTACATATTATGGTGGCTTGGGATCATTTTGGGGGGGGGGCTTCAGACCTTCGGCAGAATTCAAATGAGCCATTTTAATCTAGATTCATCTAGATAAATTCCAAGATTACAGTGAGCTTAATCTAGATTTTAAAATTAATCTACGCCCACCACTAAAAATAACCATATAAAAAGTTCACTATATAAACAGTATTACAAAAATATAAATATAGACCTTTGTATGTGTATGAAAATAAATTATATACACAGTAACCCCTCAGTTTTATGTGGCTCGGCATTCGCAGATTCAGTATAACGCGAGAACCGAACTGCTGGACACACTGAAAAGTTGTCAACCACCATAAAAAGAAGAAGCTGCTGCAGCATGTAGCATGACTGCTCTCGATCTTGTCCTCATATTTTATTGTTTTAAACCCCCCTCCCCCCCAATTTTCAACAGTTATTTCAATTTATTTAGTATTAGTAAGTCAAAACATGTGGGTAGAGAGAGTTATTTCAACCTTTCTTTTGTGCACAAGTGTTTGTTTTCGCTTGCTGCAGGCTGCTAACCACTAATGCTAAGGATTTGTTAAACAATACAGTTCTGATTATTATTTTTTATGCTTACATTTTCTTAAAGAGTTATTCGCTAAACTGAGGTTACCCCAAAATTAAAGTGTTCTGTGAGCATACTCGGGTGCTCTTGGAATGTAAACCCCGCAAAAAAAGGGGGGGATTACTGTAAACTGTCCACTGCATACTGTACAATAAGGTTACATCTGAGAATATTGTTGCATGGGAAATATTGAACAACAAAAAAAACTGCACTTAGCCACCTTTGCTATGGGAAGTGCGTTTGTGGGTGTGTGTGCATGTGGTCAGCTGCGAAACGCGGCTTGTAGGATCCAGCTGGAAGGAAAAGTCTCTGCTTGGTTAGGTTCCCCAAAGAAGTGCACTACTTTTTGCTTGTGGCTACATAAAGGTTATTTTGTGTTTTGTTTTGTCTCACCTGAAGAGGCAGCTGATGAGAGAGAACTGATCCAACAGCATTACACAGGTCTCCTATTAAACAATAGAATCCACAGGCCACAGTGCTGCCTGCAGTACAGGCTTTTGACTTACACCTGTGGCACAAAAGTCTACAAAGAGAAACACACCAAAACTCAGACAAGAACCCAAACTCGGGTATTAAAAAAAATCGAACCCTACATGAATACAGTTTCTCTCTCATTACTACACAACAAGCTGAGTAAATCAGGTAGAACTTGCAACATTAGAGTGCAAAACACAATACATATCATAAGATGTGCAGAAGATGAGATACACTACATAGACAATAATATTGGGACGCCTGATCATCACATAAGCAGGGACGATTGCATTCGATACACATATAGTCTATATGTGGAAGAGTGAAGCTATACAAGCTTCCACTATTCCACAAGATTTTTGTGTTTCTGTGGGAATCTTTGCTCATTCATTCTGCAGAGCATGTATGAGGTCACTGATGTTGAACGAGAAGGCCTGGTTCATCTCCTTTCCAGTTCATCAAGGTGTTGGATGGGGTTGAGGTCAGGGCTCTCTGCGGGCCAGTCAACTTCTTCCACACTGAACTCCTCCAGCATGTCTTTATGGAGCTCGCTTTGTGCACTGGGACACAGTCAAGCTGGAGTTCGAAAAGGTCCTTCCCCAAACTGGGTCCACAGAGTTGGAAGCGTTGTCCAAAATGTCGTGATATACTGAAGCATTAAGATTACCCTTCACTGGCAACAAAGAGCCCTGAAAAACAGGTGTGTCCCAATACTTTTGTCCATATAGTGTAACTGTGCAAACCGCCCCGAGATACTTACAAGAGGCTGGACAGCACCAGGAGCAACACTGAACAGAAACCCAGCACTGCCGAGGTGCAGCCGCTGTGTGCAGCAAAAAAACAGCCTGATGTCTCCTTCCACCACTGCAGAGCTTCCAGAAAACATGCTGCAGCCATCACAGACTAAAAGCAACGCTGACATACCGAAGTGACTTTATGGAAATAAAAATGCTTGAGGGACGTGGTAGAATCACGTGAATCTTTATGTAAAACGAGTCATGTGACTCCGCAGGTGAACTTGGGAGGAGAATGATCTGCAGCTCTCATTGGGATGGGTGATGATCCTCCATACAAATACCAATAATATCCCAAGACCAGTAAACTCTCCCGATAACCGAAAAACTAAAGTGTCTTACAATTTCTTGTGTGATTTCTTCTCTTGTTGGGTCTAAAAAAACACCTTACGATTTAAATTAGTCTTTTTCTTTTTGGTTCTGCAGAGGAACGTTTGGTGCATTTGGTGCACCTCGTGTATGTCTTGCCATTGCAGTCCTTGTTCCAGCATGCAAACCCATTCCATCACTGGAAAGCCCAGGATCTCATCTACAGAACGCTATAGGGCTTGATGGGGTCTCTCCAAATACTTAAGATTCAGGTGAACAAAATATCCACTATGGGACATAGATGAATGGGCCGGGTCTCAGGAGGATACATACATTTAGACATGTGTATGCTTGTATGTATATATATATATATAGATATTTTTGTGTATTTTATAACAGTAAAGCCCGGAAAATATATGTTCATATATTTAATAGCCTTTGCATGACAAACTGACTAGTGTCACCCAAGTTATATATGACCTATAGTTATACTCCATCCTGCACCCCATCTGGTATGACTACAATCTTGCAGCTTTTTTCAGCATCAAAAGAACATTTCATTTTCATTGATTACTTTAAACATGTTTTGTTCTCTCAGAATGAGATAGATGCTCCTGTAACTCTCAGGAGAGATGTCTTTGTGATGAATGGTCTGGTTTTGAGGTCTTTTGACCAACATTACAATCAATTAAATTTTCATTAAAAAAAATATATATATTTGGTTTCCAACTCACAGACCTCACCAGACACTGGATCTTTATGGAAGCCGTCTACAGCTATTGTGTGTTTTTGGGGCTTGGTACCCTCAGGTTTACCTTCCGTAAGTGAAATGCTAAACTAGATTGAGGTTAGGTTATTGATTTAACTATCATCGTACACTACACAGCACAAAAAGTCTTGGCACTGTCCAGTGAGTTCCCCCTGCTTTTGACAGCACTCACATCAATAAACACAAGAGAGCCAGTACCAATGGCAGCCACATGGTCATGCTAATAGCGGTGGTGGTATACTCTGGATCATGAGGAGTTCATTCCTTTCTCTGATCTTCTCTTCCCATCATTATGGTAAGAATTGATATTTATCTCTTCTTTCCATAAAAGGTTCTTCCAGAACTGTACAGGGTTTTTTAAAATGTTACAGCAAACACTAATCTTCACTGACAGGTCAAGACCATGGATCTACAGGATCTCCTGCTCCGCTGCTCTAAACCATGAGCTTCATCAGCAGTCTTCTACTCAGTCTACTGAGAATGATGATCCAAAGGATGTTGAGAAATGCTGGACACAACACTGCCACAGTTTGAGTAAGATGTATTTAGGATATACAGTCCATTCACTCAATAAAATAGTATTTTAGGTATATCAATAAGGGCTTAATTTATTATAAAGGCAGTCTAACATCAGATGTCCTATGAAAGACTGTCTTCATCTGAGACAAAATACTTTTACACCTAATAAGCCTATCGGATTATCAAACAAAATTTTCAGGCAAATTACTGCTTTTATGTGGAATGATCAGCAGCCAGGATCAGATTTGTGGAAGAATTTAGCCATCCATCTCCTTTGTAAATGTCCCAAATTAATGCTGGCAGCATTCAGGCATCCAGGTGCTTGTTGAGTCTTCTCACTTTCTCCTTCTTGTTCCTATTGCCGTGTTTTTTCCAGGGCTTCCCAGCTTGCTGGTCTGAGACGGCCTTTCCCTGTCCCACAGGGCCGCTCCCAGGCTTGTAGCCCATAACCATCTGCACTCCCTTGGTCAGCGCCTGCACATTTTCCTAGAAAGGATGAAGAGCATATGAAGTTCTGTGAATATTTAGGAAGAAAGGAAAGCTAAAGAATTTTTTAAGAGTGTCAAAGAGAAAAACAGACAGACAGGCAGTGAGGTCTCACCTGATGAAAGAAGGTTTTATCAACAGTGTTTTCAATCCGTTTGACTTTGGAAGAACCGGCGACACAAGTGGAAAGCTCACCCTGAACTGTTTGCTTTGCAAACTTCAGGTGCTGGGGCTGGAAGTCTCTAGCACTGATGTGTGTGGGAGGGTGACAATAAAGTAATTTTCCCTGTGGAGGTGCAACAGACAAATATACGAGTATAACAAACCTCTTACCACTTCATTTTAAGCATATGGTGTTCACAATCAAACAGCTGAAAAAAAACAGCAACTGCAGTAAATACTTACACTAACATAATCTTTTAGAATATAGCGGGCTGATCTGGACTGGTCTGGCTGACCATGTGCTGTCATGAAGCCCCTCATATCTGAGAACATTAAAAATATCCATGTCAAATTAGATCATAGCCCTGAGAAATCATGATATTGCTGTGAGCTTTGGAATAACACTTGGCAGCTTACACCCATAAGCCATTAACAGCTCCTCTGAGGTGGGCGGGCGATCAGGGTCTTCATCTTCTCTTGGTCTAATGATATTTATCCCATATGTTCCCTCCAGCACAGCTCTTGGAATTGTCTGACAAACGTATTTAGGTTAAGGGTTTCATTTTGACATAATTCTAAACACACAATGTAGTCTTTAAGGATCTTAAAGCTGGGTATTCTCATCTAAAGCAAGCGGTGCTATATTTGTTTGTATAATAACTGTATTCGTTTGTATTCATGCAAACTAACAAACAATTAAAATTGAATAGTTGGTTACAAATCCTTCACACCAAGTACACCTCACCAGACACTGGATCTTAATGGAAGCTGTCTTCAATTAGTGTGTGTTCTTGGGGCTTGGTACCTTCAGGTTTACCTTGAAATGCTCAACTGGATTGAGACTAGGTTTTTTATTCGACTACCATAATATATTACACAGCAGAAATAGTCTGTAGAAATAGACTGTGAAGTACTGTCCAGTGAGTGAAGCATTTGGCTAAATCTGCACAGATAATAAAGCCCTATACACTTCAGAATTCTTCCTCCTGCTTTTGACAGCACTCGCATCAATAAATACAAGAGAGCAAGTACCAGTGGCAGCCACATGGTCATGCTCTTACACAACGTTTAATAGTTGTGGTGGTATACTCTGGATCATGAGGAGTCCCCTCCCTTCTCTAAAATCTTTGCTTCCCATCATTCTGGTAAGAGCTTATATTTATCTCTTCTGTCCATAAAAGGTTCTTCCAGAACTGTACAGTTTTAAAAACGTTTCAGCAAACAAATCTTCACTGACAGGTGAAGTGAATAACCCTGATTATGTGGCTACAGTGGCACCGGTCAAGGGGTGGAATGTGTTGGAAGCAGGAAAAATAGGCAAACACTAGAATCAGAACTCTCTGATCAGGGTCAAACTGTGATTGCTAGACAACTGGGACAACATGCTGTGGTACAAAGCTGAGATAATTTGTTGATGTCTAAATATTTCTGGACCTGACTGTATAGTTATGTTTCAAATTTGGGCTGCTCAGGCAGTTATGCAGCATGGCATAATAAAGCATTTCAGCAATTCTTGTTATTGAAAGCAGTTGGATATTGAGAGGATATGAGAGAAACAGCTGGGACGTGGTCTCGCATCTGGTCGATGGGGAGAATTCCACAGCAGATCATCTCAGCTTTTGTGGACACAAAGGAAGGCATGACCAGGCCAGGGCAGTCACAAAGGCAGAGAGCAGGTTCAACAAACAAGGTCTGCAAAACACAGAAAACTTAGTTATTTCTGTGAAAAACAAAAAGCAAATATATACACACACACAGCTTGTAGATACAGTTAACATTTGTCAAGCTTAAAACTAGTCCATCGAGTTAATTGGCCTGCACTTGTCACCATTTGTGAACAATAAAATGGCTGTGATATAGACATCATCTAGTTCCTATCGCAATTAATATGAAGAAAAATACTATAAAGACACTATAAAGAAATCTGAAATCATTTCAGTAAAATAAATACATCATAATAAATACCTGAAAGTGCTTTGTGTGTCCAGGAGTCGCTGAAACGGAGACTTTCTTATTCCTGAAGATGGTGTTGATGGTAGAACTTTTGCCAACATTAGGATAACCCACCTTAAACAGAGATAAATGGTACCATCTCAGGCTGACAAACAAAAGCAACACTGTCTGTGTGTAGATACCTATAAATGCAAGCTCACCAGTCCCACTGTGAGTTGGCCCTCCTTGTGTTTGGATCCAGAATGTGCAGATTTAAACATTTCTAGCAGTTCATCTTTGCGCAGCAGATGGCTCGAGTTACAAAAGGAATTATCTGGAAAATCTTTGCATTCCTCTTTCTCGTCTTCATCACCAGATGCCTCTGAGCATGTCTGCCAGTCTACTTCGGAATTGCATTCCTCAAACCTCTCTGTTGTGCTCTCTTCATCTTCCTCACTATCAACAGCCTTCCTGTCACTGTCAGCTTCACTCAAGTTTTCCTCTTTACTTGTTTCAGGGGTTTCTTCCATTGCACCTTGGCTGGAAGATGTCATCTCAGTGGCCTCCTTGCTTTCTGTATCACTCAGTTCTTCATTTCCCCCAGCATCCTCTCCCTTTAAAATTGAACAGGAGTTAATTGCCACACTGTTTTCACAGTTAATGTGTATTATTTAAAATGGATCTCAAGGTTCTCACCTTTTCCTCAGCCTCCAGTCGCTGCGCCTCAGCCAGGGCGGACCAGAACACTGCTCTGACGCCTTCTTTCTGGAAGTACCTGGCCCAGGCCTGTCGCTGCTCTCTTGTGAGTAGATCCGCTTTATTCAAAAGCAGCATGTTCACCTTGTGCCTGGACACCTCTTTAACATAATTCTCCTGAAAAGGAATTGTGCACATTGAAGGAAATGATACTTTAAAAAAAAAATTGAGTAGAACTGAATTCTGTTTACTTACTAAATCTGGACAGCGGAACAGTAAGGGGTTTCTGGCATCAACAATCTGAACCACAACATCACTACAGTGCAAAAGGAATTGTGAAATTAAAACACTTAACCAAAACTTCATAAGGAGGACAACACTGGTCTCAACATTCAGGTCTGACTTTTATTCATTTTCCAATCTCAGCTGAAGTACCTTCTCTCAATGACTCTCCAGAGCTGTCTCCAAAAATCCAGGTTCCTCTCAAAAGGTGTAAGAATCAACTTCTGCTCCTCCTCCAGCCTATTTCAGCACAATTGTCAAAAAACAAACATACACAATTGGAACAACTGGCAAGACAGATTTAAGTGGGTATTCGGCAAACTCTAGTGAACTCTACCAGGTCAAAATTGTTTACAGCAGTGGTGACACAAATCAGATGTGCAGAGAAAGTAATTTAACAGTGATGAATACTTCCTAGAATGCATAAGGCACTGTTTTGCGACTGTACTGAGAAAGTTTTAGACTACAAAGTACTTCGTCAAATCCAGCCATGGCAGAGCGCCACATATAAAATTGTAAGGAAAAACAGAGACCTGTGATTTCTCTCACCAAAACAGAGTCAGTTATTTTTTCTGCAATTATTTTTTTCACATCAATCTACTTTGGAAGACTTTGTGTTCGTTTGCAGACATTTTGCATCTCAAAAAGTAACACAGACAAGTAATATGTAAGTGATACCCATATGTATAAAGAATGTTTTTTTCACTTACTTTGCCAGTTCTCGTCTCCATGTCAGGAAGCTGTCTCTTTCTGCTTGCTGGAGGACCTCAGGGCTTGTGTTCTCATCCCAGTGAGGTCTGAAAGAAATGCAAATGCAAAAACAAAATGGATTCTCAGACTGAATCAGAACAACACAGGTTTACACAGTATTAGAATAACTTATCAGGTTATGAATAATCGTACTGTACAAGTACGGATTGGCAAGATGACAAAAACACACACTGTGTTAGTTTTGATCATTCAGAAGACGTCTCAGCAACACGCAATTAAAAACTATAAGTGCCATGATTTTTATTCATTATTTCACATGAACTAAATCCAAATAAAAATGAGTTATGCTTATTCTGTAATGAAACATGAAACTTTAAGTACTGATGATATCCACAATATGCACGGAAGAGGCTTTCTTTATGGTAAATAGGTGCTATATGGTAAAATACTATCAACATTTCACAACCTCCAAGTATATGCAGCTACTCTTCAACTCTAAAAATGATCACTTCTACAGCATACCTTCGAGGGATACGGAGGAACTGTTTGTTTTCTTCATGCAGTTTCTTAAGTCTTTTGCACTCCTCAGCTGTTAGTAAGCCAGCTCTGGATTCAGCAGGGACAAACTTGATGTTCATCTTTTCTGCAAGATTTTAACAAACAACAGCCGTGAGACTCATGTGGTTCATCCAGCACCTTAAACTAGTCATCTGGGGTTTTAAGGATGTAAACCTACCTGCCACAAATTCAGTTCCTGCAAGCTCAGCTGTGGCCAGGAAATCATCCAAAGAGCTCTGCTCTGTGACAGACTGAAGATTCAGGCGACCCCAATCATATCCATCATTTAACTCACTTGTGTGAAGCTGGAGGAAAAACAAAGAAGGAAAATATGTTACATTATATATTGTAAATACACAAAGGAAAACAATATAATATGAGATGTACAAACACAGCATGACAGATAAAACTACTGGATAAATAACAAAAAATTACTGGATAATTTGGTTAAGTAACGGCATGGAAACCAGCGCTGAGACTTTATTAAATATTAAAGTTATCTTCCACCTGTGAACTGTAAAGTATGAAGTGGTACTACTGCAAACAGCTTAACATCAATAGTATTCACTGTTTATTTAACAAGTATGTTCTCCACAAAAACAGAGCCACTGTAAAGAGTTTCTCTTTCTAAACGTTGGCCTTATATCATCTATACACATAAATAATGATAGTTTCTGAGCATTAGCCATGCTTTTCATGACCTACTTTTCCTTTATGGAAGTGCGGCTTTATCTAGCTTCTGATTATTTTAAAACCATCATCTGAATAAAAAAAGTTATCATTAACATATAAACCATGAAAAATACTAATAGGAATGTCAAAGCGTCTTAGACCAGTAGCCAAACATACGTAAACCAAGTGTTGTAGGAAAACTTGACTCAAATTTAGGAGGGAAAACCGAACGCACTCTGTTGGTTTCGAGCTTGGGGTTTATTCTACTTGCAGAGACGGTTCTCATCACACACAGAACGCTTGCAGTCTCTAGGATGGAACAAAGTCAGTATCGTCACTGACTCTTTTATAATTGTCATTTTAGTACCAACAGTAAAAACAACTTATCTGGGGATGTATGTTCTACATTCTAATTTATAGAATGTCAACATCTCTACTTCTTGAACTCAGCATAAATGAATAGAAACAGTACCACAGCACCTTGCTCAAGGGTAACTCAGTGGTGCCACTGGCGGTCGTGGGATTCGAGCCCACAACCTTATGATCGCAGGGGCAACTCCCTAACAAGCAGGTCACCAGCTGTCCTTACCATACATGGTAGATCACATCACATACACAAGCATGGGGATCATAATATGGTCTAAAAGCATAAAGTGTCATACAAAGATCAAGAGGTAGAAAACCTCTTTGGCATTTTTACAGAAGGTAAGTAAGGTGATCAGCATTAAAAATGATCTCCAAACTGTCAGTGAGGTCTGATCTAAAGTCTGTTAGCTGCTTAGCTCACAGATGAAACCTCCTGATCTCTCGTACCCACGAGTCGGTTCTCCTGTTTCCTCGACCTGCCCCGATTCTCTCTTTAATCAGGGCTCTCCCGAGACCCGTGGCCTTCTTCTTTCCCATGCTGGAGCAGGACTCTCTCTCAGCGTCAGACGGGGATAAGACTCTCAGCTCCGCTCACGGTTCACACTCTCACCAGCGACGTCACGTGGAGCTATCCATGCTAACATTTACCAAAACAACAAACATTTAACCACTTTAAAATCAGTCTTTTTTTTTTATCACCATTTATCTCTATAAACTTCTGAGAAGCCGCCTTGCTGTTTTGCTGTGTTTCAACACTGAAAATAGACACAAAAACCAGAAACAGAAAAGGATAAACACCCTCACGGAAAAGTGCAGGGTGCCACACTACAAGCTGTCGTAAGAAATTCTGTCCTTGTGGAGAATGGTTCCGAATTTCGTGTTCACACATAGCTCTCTCACAGTGTGTGTACAGGCATATCACTTAGTCTACTATTTGTTAATATGTAGTTTACAAATACATTTATGTATATATATTTTACAAATACATTTATGTATTTGTGCATATTATTTATTTTGATTCTCTATTTTATTCTATTTTATACTATTCTATTCTATTGTATCGTAATTTTTGCTGCTCCTAACTTTGTTCTGTCCACTTTCTGCCATGACAAAGCAAATTTCCAACTTGCGGGACTAATAAAGGTTCAACTTATCTTATCTTATCTTATCATCTTAAACAGCCTGCACTGAATTCATTATTAATGTGATGTTACTGAAAATAATTTATTAAAATTAAAGTGTCTGCACACTTCTTAACCCTTCACTGATGTGTTTCCCAGCCTGTATCTCTATAGAAAGCATTGTTAATACAATGTGATGCTCTGGAGTGTAAAGCCAAGCATCAGCAAGAGGGACATCCTATCCCTCACTGGGCTCTGGAGCAGTGGATCTGTGTTCTGTGCCGCGACTGACCTCCATGTAGGAGCTTTAGGATGACTCGGAGTGATGTCTGTAGTCCAGAATCGTAATCAAAAACAGGTTTAATTTTTTTTTATTGGTCCCGGAGGGAATTCCTTATGTTATGACTGCACAGATACACAGAGACAAGAACAATAAAAATATAATGTCTAAATAAATCCAATAAAGAATCTGTAGAAAAAACTCAATATGAAATACACTATGATAAATACAAACGTATCTAAATACTATAGATAAGCAACTTACTGTTAAATCAGTGCTTCTCAATTATTTTCTGTTATGCCCCCACTAGGAAGAAGTAAACATTTCACGCCCCCCACCCCCAACTCCGCTGTGACTGTAAATAGTATAATTTATCATAAGTACACCTCTGCATAACATTGTTTCCTTATTAACATTAAACAAAAAATGAAAATAGAAAGAAATATAAAAGAAACTTATAACAAAGAATATCTTTAACATAGTTTATTAGTCAGTATTTATAGTGAAAAGACATAGTGCATCAGTTTGCATTTTTTCACCATTTGATACTGAAAAATAAAATTAGATATAATCAATATATAATAATACATTCAAATTGATCAGCAACATTTAACTTTAAATGAAATACTAATAACACAGATGTGGTTAGGAGTACGTTACTGTATGTAGTAGAGATCAGTAGTAAATCAGTAATACTGATTTAAGTCATTCACATCCATAAACAAACATATTGGGACATACCAGTACACAAAGCGAACTCCATAAAGACATGGCTAGAGGAGTTTGCTGTGGAAAAACTTGACTGGAAAGCTTTTGTTTTGTGCCCTGGGTCACAGTCATGCTGGAACAGAAAAGGGCCTTCACTAAACTGTGTCCACAAAACATGGCGTTGGTTAATCTGAAGCACTAAGATTGCCCTTCACTGGCCTTGCCCGAACTATAACAAACAGGTGTGTCCCAATACTTTTGTCTACATGTTTTTTTTTGTTTTTTTTCAGCGGTGTGCTGACATCTATAGTCATCAGTAGATGGCAGCAGAGATCGTCTTTTTGTATTTTACATGCCTAAAACTACACTTGCCTTGTCTTCTCTAATAATAATAATAATAATAATAATAATAATAATAATAATAATAATAATAATAATAATAATAATAATAATACAGTATTATTACAACTCGGGGGCAACATCAAATAGAACACAAACAAAAAATATAATATGATTACCAATAATCCCCTATAACCCACATGTTACTTTCATATACAAATCGTCTTATAACCTTAAATGTTTTGTCTGTAAATGACTCTCTGTGATAGTTGTTAAACTCTGTCCTAAGTTAAATGAATCGACCAGTAGAACTGAGAAACACGGTGGGGGGCATATTTATTTTATGGAATAATAAACAAGATAAATGAGCACCATCACATTATTATAAATCACACATTAAAAGGAACTACAATTTCACCAATACCGGTCAAAATCCCAAACACTCTTGTGGTCGTGTTTTGCTGCTCCTCGCTCCGTGTTCCCCCCCGTGTGAGTGCGGTGGTTCAGTCCGGTATTTAAGCTGGCGCGGCTACTGCGCTTCTCTCAGTGTCTGGAGTGAGAGGATGAGGCTTAGAGAGGAGGAGAACACAGGAGAAACACGCTTTAGTTCTTACTTTAGTGAAAGTGCTCAGAGACTTCAGGAATGTAGGGGATTTAGCTTCTGCATGCTCTTATTTCGTTACTAGGCAGAGTTCAGGTGCAGTAGAACTGTTTTTCTGAACACCACTATAATGTTGCCCTGGAAGAAGAATAAGTTTGATCTGATCGAGGACGATAAGCAGTCGAAGCAGAAGGGCTATGCCGTGAGTCTCAACTACTCTGCCCTCACCTCGTTTGCCAAGTCCTGCCCGGAGAGTGCACTTCACCGTGTGGGCAGCATGTTCAAGTCCAAGAGGAGGAAGGTGAAGATCACAGGTGAGGACCCGACCTACACAGTACTGTATCTGGGCAACGCCACCACTATCCAGTCCAAAGGGGACGGCTGCACAGACGTGGCCGTGAGCAAGATCTGGGCCAAGAGTGACATGGGCAAGAGTGGCACTAAGATGAAGCTGACGGTCAGTTCGCAGGGGATCCGCATGGTGCATTCAGATGAGCGGGCACGCCGCCCGGGTCACCTGTACCTGCTACACCGAGTCACCTACTGTGTGGCCGACCCTCGCCTGCCAAAGATATTTGCCTGGATCTACAGACACGAGCTCAAGCACAAGGCTGTCATGCTGCGCTGCCATGCTGTACTGGTGTCCAAGCCAGAGAAGGCAAAGGCCATGGCACTGCTCCTGTACCAGACTTCAGCAGCGGCATTAGCTGAGTTCAAGAGGCTCAAGAGGCGCGATGATGCCCGGCACCAGCAGCAGCAACTGGTGGGTGAGCGCACCGTGCCACTGGTGCCACTGCGCAAGCTGCTCAATGGCCAGTGTTGCTACAGGCCACCTGTGGAGCGCAGCCGCAGTGCGCCCAAGCTGGGCTCCATAACTGAGGACTCCCTGGGAGAAGAAGCTGAAGAGAAGGCCTCCGCTCGTTTCCAGGGTGATGAGGTCTTGAACGGTGCCGGGCAGGCTGAGCTGGCACAAATCATCAGCGACCTTGGCGAGATGGCCATCGGGAATGACGTGCAGACGCTGAGAGCAGACCTGAGGGTGACCCGGCTGCTGTCGGGTGAAAGCACAGGCAGTGAATCATCCATCGAGAGCAGCCCAGAGACAGGGAACCCGCCGCATGTTGAGCCAGACGGATACATGCAGGAGGCTGGCTGAGCACAATCTAAACTAGCCAGAAAATCCCTGTGTTTACTTCCCAGCAAGATGTTTTTTGTCTGGTTTACAGTGACCCACTGTTTGTTTGTGGACAGGATTTGCCTCCTGGGGCTTCAGGAGGGTTGTGCCACCTTATCCGTATGACTTGAAAGAAGACTGGGGTTTTACAGCTTTACGGCCAGGATGTTGGACTGAGGAGAAAAAAAACAGGACAAACTCAAGGCCTTGGCCTGAGCTCAGAGCACACTCCTTCCACGGAAACAAGGTGCTCTCCTCAGCCGCACAGAGAAATCACACGGTGTCGAATTAACTCCTACCGTCCAGACGAACACAAATGTACACTGTAGAAGTTAATTCAACACCATGAGAGTTAATCTAACACTACTGGATAATTTAACACTGTTAGAGCCAACACTGTAAGTTCATCTTACACTGCAGGAGCTCATTCAACACTAGGGACTTGGCTGTGTATGTTTTACATTTGAACCTGTTTACCCAATCCATTTCCCTAAAGGAAATGTGCTTTTTTTTTTTTTTTTTTGAGCAATGGCCCTGAATGATGAAACTCCCAGTTTGTGGTTCGAGGACGACTCGCCTCGACTGCTCTGACAATGCTAGCTACTTTCAGGATGTTCTGTTCTTTATTTTTTGCACTGTGCTGTAATTTGTTCGGTTAATGATTTTTGTACATACCTACAGTTTCCATTTAAATGTTCTTCTAAACCTCAATGTTTTATCTTTGCTGTGCAAAAGAGAAAGGAAACATTGTATTAAAATGTAAATATAAAATCCATAATGTGTATTATTTTTTAAAGAGGTAAATGTGGTTTGTTTTTGTGAACTTCACAAAATTACCAATAAAAAAAAGAGAACAGTACGGAGCTTCCTTAAAGGCTTTTTATTCACCCCAAAAAGTGCAAAATGCCATCTACAGTCCCTTTCTCAATTCAGGTCGTACTGTGACCTTTAAAGGTGTCAGACCTGCGGACACATAAGAACTGCTGCCTTTATATAAAGAGGATGGGAGAGCTTTGTGTGTGTGTGTGTGTGTGTGTGTGTGTGTGTTTGCTTTGCACTTTGGATGATGTTCAAACTGCTTTTGGAAGTTCAGGATGCAGGCCATATTGCCTCGGGGCATATTTTGCTCTCTTGAATCAC
The DNA here is from genome assembly GCA_037974485.1 of Hemigrammopetersius urotaenia. Taxonomy (NCBI): domain Eukaryota; kingdom Metazoa; phylum Chordata; class Actinopteri; order Characiformes; family Alestidae; genus Hemigrammopetersius; species Hemigrammopetersius urotaenia. Next base: position 16,119,873 of record JBBPDC010000038.1, read on the forward strand.
TCTGACTGTGAGAATTAGCTCATTATTTGACTTAACAGACATTATTAACAGACAGTCGGAGCAATTAAATCTCAATGGTGCAGAACGATCAGATTTTAGGGCACATCACATTTAAGTTACTAGCTGTTTTGACAATGCACAGCAGGACAAACAACATTAGCCATGGCTAATGAACTGAACGCACAGCGTGGTGCGAAACAGCACTCATCCTCTAAAAGGCTAATAACAGGCACCTACCATTAGGCTTTCTGAATCAGCCCTCATCAGTGTGGCAGTGGAGTCTCATCACTGCAACCCATCATTAACCACTTACACTCTAAGGCCCAATATGTGGGTCCAAGTAAGAGGACTTTTTAGCCATAGGCTACCTAGGCATTTGTCTGGGGCACCAAAACACAGTAGATTTCAGACTATGGCACGTGGGCCAGTGTGGGGGTGGTGTGGTGGGAGGGTGTGAGATTTTGCTTACGGCACCAGAATGGCCAGAAACACCACTTTTCCCACATTTCCCCAATCTTTTAATAACATAACATGCATTCTGTTTCATTGTAGTTGCTGAATAATTTATGGTAGTTGCTCAGCAATATGTCAGGTTAATAATACCAGCAAGTTACTAATATGACCAGAATGTAAGGAGTTCAAATCACTTTGTGTTCATGTGAAATGCTCCAGGCCATATCCACTTTACTCCCACCACTGATGTCAGCATAGATGGCCCACTTTTCATCTCAACCTCAGGGAGGAAACACCTCTAGAGGCTGTTGTGAATCATGATATTCTAGGCAGAGCTTCAGCTCACTGTAGTTGTATGGGTTTAAACTCCTGAAACATCTAAAGCTCAATACTCACATAATTGAAAAGAGACATGTAAAGTGGCAGCAGATTTAAATGTGATAGTCCAGGGTAAACCACCTGTCCTGTAGCTAACGCAAGCATGGTGAAGACTTTGATTGAACTTATCAGCCAGAAATGCTTGATAGGCACCGATGCAAAATAGACAGGAGTTGAAATGACATCATGGTCCTACTGGGCCACGGCTGAGTGTGCAGCTGACTTTCATGCTATGATTCAGCCTATGCTGCCAGTTAAAAACTCAGAAAAGGGAAGTGAAAAAACCTAGAAACTCACTTCTCGAAACTTTGCAGATATTTTTGTTCCTCACAAAATGATTCACAATTGTTCTCTACATTCATCATTCATTCATTATCTTTATCACAACTCTTGAATGAAGTAGTAAAAATAATTGACTGTTTAGTTTAGTAAGTTCAGTGGCTCGGGTCTCGGGTCTCTCTTATTTCCACAGTGCCCATATGTATGGAGTCAACCTAATAAACGCTGGGCTAATTATTCAAATATTAATTTAAAAAAGTTTCCACTACTATGAAACTAATACCTGATTGGAAATGCTCTACTAAAAGTATTTATCAGTATTTGAAGGTCTTGATCCAGCTCTGATGACCACTTCACACCACTTTGCCATACTTTTTAGGTTTTTATTTAATATGCTTCCCACATTGTCGCTAACACTATTGTGATAGAACAACACAACATGCTTGAAAGTGAGCTCTAACTGTCAATTATATTAGGTCGAGCAACAAATATCTACAAACTCAGACATGTGAGAGGACAGAGCGTGGCCAGATATGCTCTCTTAGACTTCCAGTCACAGATGGCTGGGGTTTCGCTGGTGATCAGGCTTACAGCTCCTTGATCCAACACTGTGCCGTTGAGGATTTGCTCCTTTAAGTGAAAAAAAATAATGCCTTCGAACAGAATAACAGCTGCTAAACCTTAAAGTAAGACATACAAATCTGAGGCATTCTCTCAGCTGTCAGTCCTGGTGGTTGAGGGATTAACTTGGTGATTATTACTCTGACACTGACAGCAATATCTCATCAGTGACTATCACATCACAGTCTTTCTTGTTTGAAGGTCTCTAGAATTGGAGCGATTCTGAAACCTGAAGATTCGTATTCATAAAACAGAGCCGGCTGCTTGAAAGGGGAAGGTGTCTGCCAATACTGTAAGTTATGCTATTATAAAGCACATCACTTTATTGTGTACAACACTTTTAAAGGTGTATAGAAAATGCAAGTGCTGCTCATTTGTGGCAAACATTTCGGTTACTGGTTTGATAATATTGTAATGTTTTGACAGTCTCAGTGTTCTGAAATTCTGCAACTGAATTTCTCTTTAACGCAAAAGCCTCATTAACACAAAAGTCGACTAGTCGACTTCAGAGGCACAAGCCTACGCCCCCTGAGAGAAGTCGACTAGTCGTGTGTTTTTTTCCCTCTCCGTCCTCGCTTGTGTACACAATGCCTCTGACTGGCTTACGCTGACACACGTTCCTTGGTTTAACCAATTTAGCGGAATCTAAACACGAGATCACAACAAGACGAGAGACATGCAGCAGAGAAGAGAGACACACATCACATGTGTGGAGATCCTTCACTCTAGACACACAAACAGCATGGAGACCTGCACAACATGCAAGTCAGTGTTAAAGTACAGTAACAGTTTAACAGTAAGTACAGTACAGATTAATTGTCATGTTGACTGTTAATGTTACAGAGAACTTTAATAAAAGTTGCTCAGTGTTGGACGCCTGTGTTCCTCCACTGCGTGTGTGATGACGTCATCAAACGACTCGCCGAATCAACTTCGATTTTGCTGATGGATTAGTCAACTGGAGTCGTTAATGCCCTACTATAAAGTCTTTGTCACTACAAGAAAATTACACTACATGGTTACAGCAACTGAAGTCCTGTGAAGTCAATGGAATGCAGCAGTTGTGAATTTACTGGGGCAGTACACAACAAAAATCTTTATCCCCTCAAAAAAGATGCATTAAAATTTAATGTATTACACCACAACAGATTTTACCAGAGGATAGTATGGGTCTGTGTCAGGCAATGAGACAATACGTGCTTTAAATAATGAATGTTGTTGGTTAGAACATTGTGACTGTTCAGTCTCCTGTTTCACCTGTGTAAAGATGAACTCGCACGTCTAAAATGTCACATGACAGTCCTACCTCAAACCCACATGGACACTTACTGCCTCAGAACTGAACATGCAACACTAATGATACCATTAGTATGATCTCCAATGGATCTCCACTGATTCCAGAAGATCTTAACAGGACTATCACAACTAAACTATCCAGAGGATGTTCTATGACTTATAATTCACTAAAATACAGGTTTCATTGTCCTTGCAAGTAACAGAGGAGTGATACAGAATTTTATTGTTTTGATCAAATTTTATTGTTTTGATCAAATTCAGTTCTACTTTCACATGGAAATCGTCCTGTTGTCCTCTACAGTGGACATGCTGGGAAATTTAAAATAGAAAAATATGTTCAAAGAAATGTAATTGTAAAGTGTCCAAATAGATAGGAAATCACAGAAAAAAGAAATTGTAAAATTTCTTCCGTTCTCAGGAGGGTATGATAAAAAATACATGATGATGTTGAGAAAATGAGAAAAACACAAAGGTGGCAAGTAGCCACCAATAAGCAGCACTGCTGAATGGGGGGGGAGGGTATACAGGTGCCATCCCAGGCAAATTGCCTGTGTGGCCTAGTTTGAAAACCTTTACGATAATTTGTCATTTTTATTGTTATTTCTTGCAGTGTTTTTGCCTTTGAAGTATTTGAACCTGTTTGTGCAGAATGTAATTTTAGTGCAAATGTCATTCATTACATTACAAACTATATATTCTGTTAGGTGACTGTGTGTGTTTTGTAAATTGAATGAATACAAAACAATAATTAACTTCCAAGGATGTAAATATACTTTCCACACAAACTGTGTACAATCATACAGGACACAGACATCTTAGAAATGCACCACAAGGGGAAACAAGCCCAAGATATCCACATCAGCCTTCTTTCTTTCATAAATGTCTGTGTCTGCAAAGGGGATTGAACAGTACAGTCATTGTGAAAGAGCAGGGGGTGGGAAAACATCTGCCTGTGGGTACAGATTTAAAGAACACGCTCACTTGAACCCAGCATGTCAGCACACCATGTCCTGTGTCCACCTTCACTACAATCAGCAAGCAGCATTGTCACTGATCCCCCAAACACTGATGACACGCTTACTCCATGTGGGCATCACATTTCTCAGTGTTTTCAACACAAAAGGCCTCCCCCAGGAGAGCAATAGATTTCAGTGGAGCTATTTTTGTCCTTCCGTTTGCAGGGAGGAAATGGAATAATGGCAGGAGAACAGCAAGAGTCACGAGACCGATTCCAATCTGAGAACTCCGATTGGGAGATTTCATGGAAATTTTCCTCTCCATGGGCTTGTGCTTCATTTTCTCAGGGCAAACATGCATTTGAGTTTTCTGCAGTAAAACAAAGGCACCTGTTCAGGCCTGTTTACACTGAGAAATGGGAGCCGAATGGGATTTAATTTAATAACCTTGCATGCATGACCGAGCAGAGTATTATGAGTCTTTGGAAATTGTTTGAAACTCATTAAAATAGAAAGCCATGCTGTGTCAAGTCCAATTTATTCATCAGGTGCATAAATGTTGGCCAAAGTGCTGCACAGTAGTCAAATAAAATCAAATTCAGCGCATTCAATATAGACAACAAAAAAAGAGTAAAATAGCGCCTGTTCAAATTTGGGCTTATTTTTAAGCCTACAGTGTCCCTTATTTCTTCAGTCTATTCACAATACTAGTACATGTGGGTATGATTGGCTGCTCATATTTAAATACTACCACTGCATGTCATTATATGGCAGTGTTTGATGCAGAAATGTTTTAATTAATTCAATGTTCCTTTGCATCAATTCTAACAGTACTATTCTTATGTTTTCGTATGTGTGTCTGTGTGTGTGTGTGTGTGTTTCTTTTTTCCTCTTTTTTTACAAGTTAAATGGACAACTTATTTTAACTGGTAATAGACAGTTACCTTAGGTGCCTAACAATTTTGCCCAGTACAGTAAATGAAAATATATTGTGGCGAGACTACGTTACAAATCCAGGTTTACTGCTCTCTGTCGATTTACTCAGCACGCATATAAATATTAAACAAAACTTTGTGACATGAATCTAATGTTAATAACCAAGGTTAATTGTGCCATAAGCCATTACAATGTTGTTCACTCATCTGTAGAACATACCTCGTCAGTCTGAATGGTCTTAATGCATAATTCATGTGAAGAGCCCTTTCTGCTTTTTGCTTCATCTTATTAGGATAAGAGGGTGGGGAAATTCCATCTCAATGATGTGGGTACATCAGCTTCTGAACAAATGATCTTGTGGGTGAATACAATTAAATCCTTACAGCAATGGTTCAACATCTAGAGTAAAAACTTTGCAGAAGAATAGAGGCTTTTACTGTATTAAAGGGGGACACATTCCCCAATAATACCCTTAATTTAAAAAGAAATGTTGGACAAGCAGGTGTTAGTATACAAGATCTGTGATATAGGCCTGCACTATGCAGTAGTAACTGTACTCTTGACATTATACCTCAAACATAAATCCCTAATTCAGTCCTCAACTGTGCATCATTTTTTTCTAACTGAGCTGGACTTTCATTGGACATACAGAGATCATCGACTTCCTAATGGTCACACAGCACAGTATTGAGCCGCCATTTGCCAGCTGAGTTTGAGTAGAGATATCTGACGTATGGAGGCAATTAGCATTTTCTCTTTGCGATCGTTCTGCTGATGTGTAAGGAGAGCTGTGTTTTTTTTACTGATCACATTCCTCTCTGCTAGAAACACAAACTGTGACACTTGGCAAGCAGCTCTCGGTGTCCGATTGAATTTTCCCACTCAGCTCTCCATCATGGACAGAGTGGCTTCAGGTTTTTCATCCATGTGATGAGTGCTTACTGCAGTGTGTGCAGTCAATGTGTCAATATTTCTCTCAAAACCACAAAGGCCTGAGAAAAGCCAGACAACACCACAGGCTGACACGAGAACATAAAATGGGCCTTTTTTCTTCTTCAAAATTACATGAAATTAGTTTTCTGCATGCAGGAGATGAGGCCATGTAATAGTTTTAGTGATACTGACCATGTTCTTGTCCATAAATTGACCAGGGAATGTTACAGAGCTGCAGGTGCACATAATATATTTTCAGGTTTGTTTACATAAACAATGAAACTGGAAACCATGGAAGGGATAAGAATCTCTAGTGATGTTTGTCCAATAACTCAAAGCTCTGCCTTTCACATGAAGTGGAAACGTCAGTAAAAGTCCTCAAGTCGGAGCAATAACTATGTGATCAAACTGCTTGCCAACACAAATCTGAGAGCATTTGCTTATCAGAAGGTTGTGGGTTCGAATCCCAACACTGCTAGTGTCATCACTGAGGTTCCCTTGAGTAAGGCACCCCCAAGTGGCCCTTGTTGGCGGCAGCCCCCTGTTTCACTTGGTGAATGGGTTAAAAGCAGAGAAAGAATTTCACACTGTTCACACTGTGTGCTGTGCTGTGTTCACATGTGACTATAAGAGCGTCTTTGCTCAGTCTTCTTTGTGTAACACGTTCAGAAACTTTCAGCTCATTCACATGTGTAACATCATCATTTAAAAACCATGTCATTAAAAAAAATATAAGAAATAGCTTGCCTTGGCATTAAAGGGTTTACAAAATATGCCCTGGTGGGGAATGTGAGCCACATGGAAATCTGCAGGTAGCCATGTTCCTCCAAGCTGGGCTTCTAGGAGGTGACCTGGCACACGCTCATTAGTTTGCATCAGCTCGTACCACCATACTCACTACGACAGATGGTCCACTTCTTGTCCTCACATAGCCTAGTAAGCATATCAGGAGAGAAAGGAGAGAGAGAAGAGCGTGAGAAAGCACATTTGCTGTTCACTTTTCTAAGCCATGCATAGTAATTACTGTCTGTCTGTTTAAAGTAAACAGGGCTGTTTTCTTGCAGTAAGCAGTAGAAGCAGTCACTCACTGACTTCATTTTTATAAAATGAAATCACTGACCACTAATTTAATATATTGTTATTTTTATTTTTGCATACAGATCATGACATTGGTGGGTGGGAGACTTGATAGGTAGGATGTTACTTAGGGTCCACCGGTGTTGAGAAGTGATCTTGGAAGCAAGCATGAGGATGGACAGTTAATATTTATCTTTTCTGAAGTTAAGCCTGAACCTAAATCTTGTAGTTAAGTACTATAACTAGTTTCTATCACAGTATTTGTGTGTTCAGACAGAGTAGTGAGATTCATCTCTAAGAAAATATCCCAGCACAAAAAACTCTTCATTTGGTAAATCAGCTAAACTGATGCAATAATATTTCCTGAGCTAATTAAATTATGAGAATATTCTTTGTTGTTTCTTTATACTCATGTGTCTGCAAAAATCCATTAACTTGTGTCATCTGAACGTTAACTTACATCATAGTTTAATATTTCTCTTAGCATTTCTGTAAAAAGAGGAATATTTAATTTTAAAATGGATTATGAAACAAGCAAACAAACATCTGTGGTGAAATATGAAACATAAAACGTGTTTTTGTGAAAAAGCTTATTCAAATACTCATTCGGAAATACTAACAAGTATTCAAAGCCTAATAAATGCTATGTGGGCCAGAATACAAATGCAGGTAACTGTAGTAATGTCAATAGCATGTTGAGCTCAGAATCATTCCAGATTTCTCTGTGCACTCTCTAATTTATGGTTTTCTGTCTTGTTTTTGTACACTTTCCCCTTTGTCCTCTGACTCCCTCTGGGTGAATTTGGACATGCTGTGCCTTGCTGTTGACCAGATTTGTTTGTAAAAAGGATTCGGCCTTGCAGTACGCTTTGTATCTTTGTACAAAGAGCGAGAGAGCCAAATAAAATGGTCCAGTAGCAGAAAATTAAAAAAAAAGTTTCCATTGGTGGTGGTGATGACAAAGACATTTTTTTTTAAAACTCTTTTATTTACATGCCTCACAGACATTTGAGTTACAAGGCACTCATTATTTACATAACACAAAAGTTATATAAATAGTAAAAGCATGTAAATAAATAGATTAAATAAATAAATAAATAAATAATTAGGGTAAATGACAGTAAACGATGATTGTACAGACTGTTCATGAGTCTAGTTCTGATATAAACCTCAGTTCCCCACCAATAACGGAACACAGAACCCCTTCACAACACCACACATCTTCAAACCTGACCAGGTCCCCCACACTCTTGTAAAAGTTAAAATCAATCAGGATTCTGGACTTGATCAGTCTGCAGAGGATCTGTATTGTGTCACAGTCTGTGTTTTGTGTAATTTTGGTCCTCCTGCTCGTGTAAATAGACATTTTGGCCTGGCCAAGGATGAAGTTGATCAGCTGGCATTTAGTCCTATTTTTCCTGATGTACTTAAAACCACTGCTAAAAACCTGAGGGGTAAAAAGCACATCAAATAACTTAAAAACGTCCTGTAAAAAAACAAACAATGGCTGCAGCCTTGAACAGTGGATAAAAGCATGGAAGACGGTTTCCCTTTGTGAGCAGAACAGGCAGTCCTGAGTGATCTCAGGGTTTAAAATACAGATAAAAGAGTTCACCGACACAATTCCATGTAAAAAAGCAACCTTTTTGGTTAATGGTGGTTTATACAGTGCCCTCCACTCTGGTTTAAAATCTTTATTAAAACCCAGCACAC
>JBBPDC010000038.1:16128614-16138980 GCA_037974485.1 Hemigrammopetersius urotaenia
AGAGAGAGACAGAGAGAGAGAGAGAGAGAGAGAGAGAGAGAGAGAGAGAGAGAGAGAGACAGAGAGAGAGAGAGAGAACGAGAGAGAGAGACAGAGAGAGACAGAGAGAGAGAGAGAGAAAGAGAAAGAGAGAATGAGAATGCTGTAAATAGTCCTACTGCACTGGTCTGAGTGAGCATGTGACTGGTTTGTCTATGACCTCTTCCCTGTCTACAAGTCACTTGAATCTGTGTCTTTCTTTCTGCGAACTCCAGCATGAACTGTCTCTTCCCAGCAAGGAATATTAGAGTAATGCTGCATTTCAGGTTGAACATGAAATGGACCAAAGACCTCACTGATGCCTGTCTAAGAGCTACACATGTGCCTAGTTAACAAGATTGTAAATCTTGTAAATCTGCTCAAATTTCCACAAATAACATTGTATAGAACTCTTTGAACACTGTAAAAGTTAAAGGGCAGATAGAAAAGTCTGTTTCAGCTTGTACTGTTTGCACTATTTTTTTTTTGAGAACCAATACAGGACAGCCAATCAGAACAGATCATAGTAGAGCTACTTTATATTGATCAGTCATAAAGTCACAGTATATTTATTTTAATATATATATATTTTCACATGGAAGTAATTGCATTTTTAAGGGAAGTCTGCAGGAAAGGCAGCATAATATAACAGTCATGGACGAGTACAGTGAAGCTGCTGACTTAGAGAACCAGCACAGTTGGAGTTGAACTTTTGGCCTCCACTCGTCAGCTCTACACATGCAGCCTCACCTGCTCTCTCAGGAGCTCTGCATGGCTGGAATTCCACTGATACTTCTCTGTCAGACGCCTCTGGCATTCACGCAGTGGGTGGGAAACATACTTTCATGTGTTTTTACAGATCATTGTGAAAGGGAAAAACAAGCTAGCAATGCATTCAGTACTTTGTCTTATGACTATTGTGGTGCACTGATAGACCAGATTGTTCTCATGACAGTCCTGCAGATGTGTGCTACTGCATAAACACTGCATTAAAAAATTGTTGTCTGTTCGGATACTTTAGAGCTTTAATCTGGCAAGAAATGTTGGAATGCGAACAGAGCCCAACCTGATCTAACACACAATATTACATCACAAACTGTTTTACAATCATGAAAATGGGGAGTAAGAAGAAAAACGAAAGAAGTGGTTGAACTCGTACACTAAGAAGTGGGAGGCAGGCTGTGAGAACCAGAACATGAGATTCGGAACTGAAAATTATGTCTAATCTCGACTGAACCCAACACGAGAGACAAATATTTCAAGACCCAGTGCATACACACTGTTTCACCTGAGACACCTGCAGTGACTGGATGTTTCTGTTGTGAGGATCTCAAGGTGCTCTTTCATAATGATCAGCAACAGGTTGTTAATAAGGACAGAATGTAACCCTAAATGCAGAGTGTGTGAAGAAGTAAAGAGACTGAAATCTTGGCTAATCATCTCAGACCAGCTGAGCAACATTTCTCACTTTCACTGCTACTTTGTCACAGGTTGTGAGACAACAACATGATTTATTATGTCACTAAAATACACTCACCGTCCACTTTATTGTTTATACATTTTAATTTTACTTACACCCAGCTACTTGTTGAGGTCAGTCTTGCTTGTTACTATAGATTCAAGATTCAAGATTCAAGATTTTTATTTGCCATTTGTGCATGAGACCAGCAGTCCATGCACATTGGAATTCTTGTGCAAAGCTCTCCGAGTCAGGTTACATTTTTGATAGGTAGAAAAGGCAGGAAAAATAAAGCAGAGAATAGAGCAGTCTACTAGTAGTATATAAAACATAAAGATATATAAAGATTTAAGTGTCATTGTACAAGAGGGTTATCTACAAAGAATTTTTTAAATACAAGTACTTGCACATTTTAATATTGCACCTTTGAATATTTCACATTTTACTATTGCACATTTTGAGTATTGCACCTGATATTGTACCTGAAGTTTCCTGACGTTTTACAATTCTAACTGCTTCACTTAGCATATTGCACTATATAGGTGTACAGTGTCACCTACCCTACATCTCACTCGTCATTTGCTGGTGGACCTCTCTCTGCCTAGTAACAACACGGATAGTGTGCAGTGTATTGGGTGCAGGTATGAATGTATCTGGCACAGTCACATTGCTGGAGATTTAAAAAAAAACATGTTGCTAGACTGAGAGTGGCCCCTCACTCAAATAGAACTTGGTCAACCGCCCTGTGATCAAACAGGGTCTTATAGGATGATTAACACATACTGAACATGGTTACTGTCTCTTATTGTACATCAGTAAGATATATGTACAAGGTATGCGTTTCTAATGACGTGGCTAGTGAGTGTAATAAACAGTGTTGGTTACTGTTTATGGGGGTCTTAAAAGCAGGTGTGTTTCGCACAGTAAGTGTTCTATCCTGTCCAAACAGGCCCTATTTACGGTGTTCCATTAACGTCATCGCCCCAGAATAGAAAAACTCATTGACTTGGCTGGGCTTCCAAGGGTTGACCTTAATCCTACAGTTTCTTCATGTTTAAAGACCACACAAGAGAACTATAAAGGCACCATGTGCTCTCACTTTTAACATTTTTCAGTATAAGTAGGTCATGAGGTTGCTGAAGCAGGTTTAGTAACCTGCCTAAAGGGGAAAAAACAAGCTTGAATGAACTGCCACTCTCAGGAGACAAGGCAGGGACTCACGCTGTGTAGCTTATTCAGACAGAGAAACGGAGCAGAAGCCTTTGTGTAGTCTGACCATTGATTAAAAATAAGCTCTGCGATTTCTCTCCTCCCACTGCAGTTTTGCTAAAATTGCACCTGTGTCACATCACAGCATGTGTTCGTTAAACACGAGTATAGAGATAAAAATAGAGGAGACGGAGGCAGCAAACCCGGCCTAGGGCTCCGGTCACAGAGGGAGGATGCTTCAGGACAGGGAGCAGAGTGGCCTCTTTCAGCTCCATGTACAGGCCTTATAGTGGCCTTTTAGGAGACAGAGATATTCATGTATGAATTAAAATGCTCTTGGCATTGACAGCCGCTTGTCCCCAGTCTACTCATTTGAATAATTATCTTCTATTATCTGAAGGTTTTAGGCTGAATTTACAGTAAACTGGCCGATAAAGAGGGATGGACTTTTCTGTTTGAGTTTTGGAAAAGCTTTTGTTTTCTTCTGTCTAGTTTTAATTGGGTGACACTAAATTTGACATATCTGATGTCAGACTGTTTCAGATCATATAATAATGAGATGAGGTGCCTTTGAGGAAGCTCTACCTGTTGTGTTTCTGAAATAAACACAGCATTAGCACATTCTATTCAACAGTTTTAGTAATGAGACTAACAGTTTTAGTAATGAGAGAGCTCTTGATAATGTTCTCTCCAGATCATAAATAAAATCACATTTTGGCTGCAACACTGTCATCAAATGCCATTTACCACTCTCAAAGGCATCTGAATGATCAAGACAAGACAAAACTGTCGATCATGATGTAATCTGACACACCCACGCAGATCTGAGCAGGCAGGTTAATTTAATTACCATTAAACTACATTAATATTTATATCTTTATTGAATACATCATTGGTGAATGCTTATGTAGGGGCTTTAAACCTGGTACCCTTAAGGTCTTTCATTTAACATGTTTGACAACATCAAAGGTTCAGAGTGATAGAAGGACAGCTGGATTTGCGGCACCTCTAGGTTCAGGCCTGTAATCATAATTATGAACAAAGGCAGTGGAAATGTTGGTAAAATGAGTAAAAGGAACATGAATGACAGAATGAGCACAGGAAATGAAGGAAATAAACAAGCGTGATGGAGGACAGAGCACGGGACAGGACACACTGCTCCGTGTGCAGGAACTGACAAATGCCTTTCTATTTTCTGCTCTCTGTATTCCACAAACCGCATTAAACAAAGTGCCTTCTATATTCAGCCTGATGTTCCACCCAGGAAAGTGCCGTCTTCTACCTGACAGCTCATTTAGCACTCTTATTAGGAGAGTTCCAAACACAGCTCCAACACAGCATGGGTGTATCGCAAGGATTCATTCATCAAGGGGCTGGAGACACACAGGTCACCAGTCCATCACAGGGCAGACAGACAGATGAACACATGCACAGTCCCACCTAGGGGCAACTGATGTGCAAACCTTTGAACTGTGGGAAACCGCCAGTGGAAAACCACACAAACACACAGAGAACAAGCAAACACCACACAAAAAGGACCCTCAGCCACCCCAGCTGTTGACTGGACCCATTGCTATCCACATAACCACTCTTCAATATAAATGCTTCATTATATTTCATTATATTGAACTACAAGCTATACATTTAAAATAGTTATTTTAATATAAATAATGCAAATAATCAAGTGAAGTCACTTAATAAAGTTAGGCTGGTTTAAGCTATAGTTACTCAAAACAAGCTTGACATTATTAAGTAAATTTCTTATTTGATTGAAGGCCATTGCCTTCAAACTTTGAATGTGCTTTGCTGAAGTTTAGTTTGAGGATGAACCTTCAAATGGATGTTGAAGAGGCCCATTGCACTTTCACATCTATTTACAAAATAAATGGTTCTTCTGTTTACAAAAACGGTTTGCACCATTACTGAGGGGCTCTTTAGGGTTCCTCGATGATATTTCTCCAAGGAATGCTTCATTACACCCATATGTAGGAGTGTTGATTAACCTATTGAGAGATAATCGACAATAGTTTTTAAAATAGTTTGTTGGGTCCTTAAAGGTTCCTCATATTTGGCACTTTGGGTTTGGCACTTTCTCAAAACTCCTTATTCTTTAGGTTTGCTTTACTTTAAAGTAGATTCTTCACCTCATGGTATGTTGTAGTTTCTTTCTAGCAAACGTGCTTGAACCCTAAATCTAATGCTTCCTTTTTTTCAAGGGCTCCACTTTAGTACCTCAGACGGCCCAAAATAACCAGGCTGCTGTACAACATGTAAACAGGAAACTGAGCAGGAGGCCGGGGGCTCCAGAGAGGACCTGAAGGAGAGCAGCGGCCGTGACCAGCAGCAGCAGCGGTGCTGTGTGCAGGAAACTGATGCGCTGCTAATCAGAAAAACACAGGCCTCTCCGCTGCTTGAGCAAACAAGTGACACACGGCTGCATCATTACAGGAATGTCTCTGAAACAATGGGTCTGGAAAATGATTTGCCACTGAAACGCAGGTTTGTGAGACTGAATAACAATGAGTAAAGTCAAAGGGGACACAACACACTGCAGAACCAGTAAAGACCGTCAGACATCAGGTTGTTGCTTTTTGTAGCTCATAGACTACCAACAGACTAAACAAGCTTCTTAGTCCAGCCAGTAGAGATACAAAACCCTGCACATTTTAGTGCTTTCCATACTGTAATACAACCACTACACCTAACAAGCTGGTTAATTGGATGCGTTATAACTGAAGAAACTGTATTACACTGAATATGATTGTAATAATATAGCATTCATAATGATTAATGTTTTCATACTTTATCAAATCATTACTATAATTATGGTATATCATTTATTATTTAATAACTTCTTTAAGAAAACAGGGCTCCTGAGTGGTGCTACAGTTTATGTGTTGGCCCTGTCAGTAGGAGGGAGCCCAGTGGACACTGATGCCACCGTCGTCTGTGGCCAGGAGGTTATTGAAGAAGGTAAACAGCTTCTATTATAAATAACATATCTGAGAGTGACTTTCTGCAAAAAAAACACACACTGCTCCCCATGCACTATTGCCGGCAGCCCACAGCCTCATTCAGGTGAATGGGTTAAATGCAGAAGACTCAAGCAATTTCCTCTAGGATCAATATAGTACGCAAAATAAAAAATAAATAAAAATATAAATAATTAGCACAACGCAAGGCAGCTGCATGGGTGAAAAGAGGTTCCTCTTTCTGTTTCACACATCTGTGTGAAACTTGCTGTGGGAACAAGCTAACCATTTTCATTTCATGGAATTATTTATTTATATCTTGCACTCTTTCCAACGATCTGAAAACCGTTCACCTCATCCTGGTGTCCCATTACTTTTGTCCCATTACGTTTTTCAGCTAATAACGGTTTTCGAGGGGTTGGAAAGGTGTCACCGAGCCCCATCTAACTGTGGAGTTTCACATTCAGAGTGCGAGATATATTTTTCATATTTAACATTTAGATTTAAGATCATTTAAGGCAAATCCTCCATGTTGGTGAGGGCAGATCACAGCATGCAGTCCCGTCCCCTGCTAAGTAACAGCCAGTTGTAATCGCGGGTCGTGGCTTATTAGCATATCTTCTAAACGTTTAGAGCTCAACATTTACAGCTCTAAAATCCCACATTTAGAGTCACCGTTTGTAAACATTGGACTTGGAAAAAATGACATGTGAACACCTCTGACAGGAGCCCAAGAGAACATAACAGGCCTCCTTGTCTATGGGTGAGTACATTTATCCCTCTTGAGCAGAGAATCATGGAAATGTCAGAATGTCCAATTACACAGATGAATAAATAAGTAAACAAGATAATTCTACAACTAAAACAAATCGTTACAAATATATAGGAAATGTGGTTAATTGTATCTTATCTTCACCTTGGGTGACGCATAGTCACCCTGTAGAATAAAAAAATCACACCATTAGTGTAAGAGATGTCTTCAGTAACATCTGTGTCTCTTTGAAGCCACTTATCTGGGTCTACCACACCCTTCTTCTCACACTTTTTCCAGCTCATCAGCGATGCAGTCATCGCACATGACTGCACACTCCCAGCTCCAAGGATCTGAGTGTTTTAAAGCAGCGCTTCTACTTGTTGGTGCTAGGCACTATTCATTCTTGCTTTAGAAAACACACTCACACACATGGTTGTGTACATTACTTACAGTGGAAATGGAGTTATTGTTCCACATTTGGCAGAGGAAGCAAGAGGGGGAAATTTACACTAAAATTACAAGAGCTGGGTATAAATGTCCATATTGCCATCACTCTATGTTTCCCCCTGAAACGTCCTCTTGAAGAGCATGTGTAAGCTGAGCACTGTGTAAGCTGAGCACCGTTGTACTTCAGGGGACAGGAGAATTTTACTGACTATTCACTGCAGAGTGTGTGTGCGTGTGTGGTGGAGATAAATCTAAGGGTTGTGGGATGGTTATTGAAAAAGGTAAACAGCTTCTATTATAAAAAAATATATATCTGAGAGTGACTTTCTGCAAAAAACCACACACTGCTCCCCATGCACTATTGCCGGCAGCCCACAGCCTCATTCAGGTGAATGGGTTAAATGCAGAAGACTCAAGCAATTTCCTCTAGGATCAATATAGTATGCAAAATAAAAAATAAATAAATATATAAATAATTAGCACAACGCAGGGCGGCTGCATGGGTGAAAAGAGGTTCCTCTTTCTGTTTCACACATCTGTGTGAAACTTGCTGTGTGAACAGACTAACAAGTTACAAAATGAAAAGCAAGAGGTATGAGCAAAACAGACTAACATTTAATTTACATAGTTTATATTGACCTTTAATTTACTCTCCACATATGAAGCAGGAGCCATCAGAGTCAGACCCTTTGGGGACCCCATATGATCCGTTTTGCAATATGAGCTGTTAGATATCGCAAATATTATTGAGCATCTTATCATATGTTTCCCTAAATAAAGTTAAATGTGTCTGAATATCTTCAGTTGCTATATTAACTGTTTGAGCATAAAATTACATAAAGAACCTTTACGTAATGTTCTTTAAACTGTTAACCCAGTTATTCACATCCACTGATTTTTTTATGAAGAGTGGTTGAAACTTTTCAACAGAATAGTATGAATTTAAAATACATATATAATTTAAAAAGCATAATAAAAAATAAATGGTACACCAAATGCAAATTGCATCTCTTTAAAGCATTTAGACTCATCTAACTACCACTTTAAATGATTTAGTCCTGCTTGTACAGCTTCTAGTTTAAAGTCTAAAATTCAGATGCTTTTATGTGACAATCCAGCGATCCAGTGGAGAGAAGAAGGAGGAAGAGAGAAGAAAGTGCTCGAGGGAGAGGTTATTAATAATGCTTCTGTAGAAAAACCACCAGGGTATGTAACACTGGGAGTCATTATCACACCTCTTCCTCATTATTTCACCTTAAGAATGGACTCATTTTCTTATCTTGGCGTTGTCATATTCTTCATAATCAGCACAAAGTATTGCATATACGTCTTGTATTGTATTGTATTGTACTCTATTGTATCATACTGTCATTCTTCCATAAGAATGTTAATGGCGCTGATCAAGCAGCGCATCACTTCTTGTCGTCTCAGAGCTTCAAGCACTGCTGGTCTGGAACCAAGACAATTGACCCCCCAGTGGTGGAACAAACACCCTCTCTCAATCAAATCTCCATCTTATATATCTTTTTCTATATGTTTAAGAAAAAACTCAACATCACATTTAGTCACTGTCGTGTTTATAATATGATTACATCTCGAATAAATATTTAATGAATGGTGTATTTTGACCTGTAGTCTGTATGGTTAGGGAGACATTTTTTTTTAAATAAGTGGCCTAAGCTCGGCCAAAAAGTGATGTATCTCCACCCCCGCAGTTTGAAATGCGGTGGGTCAAATGCCCTTTTGCTCCTGCAGATCTATGGTTAAACTTGCTTACTCTGAACATTTAATTAATCCATCATTTATATTTCACTCCTTTACAAGAGAAGGATTTGTTTTGTATAGACGGAATAGAACAACTATTTTAACTATTTCTGTTAGTATATTTATTATGAAACCTGAGTAACAGCTGGGAAAATTGAGATTTGGTAAAAAAAAAAAAACCCCAATATTTTTTCCAGGTTTTCATTTATTTGCTTCAAAACAGCCAGGATTAAAGCAAGCTATATAAAATGTAAAACATGTTATTTAATTTACAATACAATTAATCATGTCATTGTCAGTGTCATTGCTCTAGACGTCTAGAGGTTAAAGAGTTGAACTTTGAGTGAATGTGAGAAAATATAAAGGTATTAGATAGCCAACAGAGCTATTTTAGCTCAGAAGTGACAGGCGACTGGCCATGAACTGATTAAGGGAGGGCTGTAATTTATGGCTGAACTAAATACACACACTGACATGGACTGAACAGTCTCTGGTAGCTGGTTCTAAAACAAGTCTAGACATGTTTAGTCCCCGGACGTGAGACATTCTGCTGCTTCATACTTCTATCTCAGCAAATATTGGTATGAGTCACCATTTCTCGTAAATGGGAGGCTTGGACATGGACTAGTAAATGTGGCTCATGTGTATTTATGCTTAACGGGCAAGGCTGAAGCGAACCTATCATGCATTTCACTAGAAGGACTGAATTCATAGCCCACATCAACCCACGCCCAACCACACACACACTCAGACAACCACTTATCCTCCAAACATCCCGTTCTGTTACACACAATCAATCTCAAAAACTGATCACAGCTTCAGCAGCTCAGACCAGTTTTCTGTGTTGTATCTTTTCTTGATTCCTGCTGATCGATCTGACGCTCTGAGAGTGCAGGTAGTTTATTACACTCCATTGAGCACAGATTCCATTACTCATGTCTGAAAGCTTTCTTCCCAGACCAGGCTAGTACATGAAGCACTATGAAAAATCCACTTGGGAACCTGTAATATTAGTTCCTCACAATTAATTACAGTTACACTTGGTTCCTTTAAGAACATGAACTGAGTATTTTATGTAAATGTGCCAGATGTATTTTTCATCTGCAGTCTCCAGGCAGGTTAATGTTTAAAAATAAGAACACTGTACACAGGCCAAACAAGAGCGCAAGCAGCACTGAAAGGAAACAAGGAACAGCAAGAGAACACACAGCACCTAAAACAGACTTAGCATGAACATACAATTCAACTCTAATTCAGACAAAGCCAGTCTACAGAAACTTATCAACACGACTGATGTTAGGGTTTGGTTAACTTAGGATATTATACATACACACATATTAAACAGTCTTTAGAAGATGAGGTAGCCCCTCTAGTGAATATTGCTTGTAAAAGTTTGTTATGCAGGTTTTCAAAATGTATAAAGTATGTCATGCTCTGTTCAAGGTAATATTATATTTAAAAATGCAGTTGAAGCCATATCAGTTTTTACTTAATTTTAATGTTGTTATTGTTATTGTTATTATTATTATCGATAGTGATGATGATGATGATGATGATTATTGTTGTTGTTGTTATTAATATTATTATTATTATTGATGATGATGATGGTGATGATGATGATTATTTTTGTTGTTGTTATTAATATTATTATTATTATTATTGATGATGATGATGATGATGATGATGATTATTGTTGTTGTTGTTATTAATATTATTATTATTATTGATGATGATGATGGTGAT
>JBBPDC010000038.1:16139080-16153722 GCA_037974485.1 Hemigrammopetersius urotaenia
GATTGTTGTTGTTGTTGTTATATAATAGTAGTATATATTATATATACTATTCCTCATGCAGGAAATAATATTTATGGATCAATTAACTAAATGAGTTTTTGTGCTCCTATTATGGGAGGTCTTCTTACCCCAGAGGCCTCCCATAATAGCCCAGAGGCCATCTTCACTTCAAACGAATACTAAAATAAATAAAATAATAAGTTTGCTGTGCACTGCTTTCCACAAGCCCCCATGATCATATATTTTTAACAACTTCCCTTGCACAGTGTAATATAAATGCATAGATCTCTATTACCCAATGTGAAAAAATAGACCTTAAACATTTTATGGGGCAATAAATCCCGAGAATGTGCTGATGCAGATGAAATTTCACCACACATTTGGGTCATAAACATTTAGTAATGGTTATGTAGAGATTCGAGTTAGCCATATCATTTGGGGGGTCTTACTCTGGGTGATATCTTCCCCCAGATTATCCTGCTCATTACAAAGCTGAGCCCCTTTTGTTTTATTGTTAGTGCCTCATTAGAAAGTTAGATTTTCATGACTTCCAAACACACCTCTCTTCTATTTTAAGCAACACAGGTCCATAACAGCAAAGAAACAGCCCAGACTTGTCAGCTGTCACTAGCGGTTCTACATATCTTGCACCTGTTCAGTTGTGGTGTAAGTGAGTGCATTTGCAATCCATTCCAGTCACACAGTACCTAAACATTAATCATTGAGACAGGCCAACGCACATCACGTTCATGTTTGTGGGAATTTAAAAGAGACTAACTAATGGTCTGATGCTGTTGTGAATGCTCCACACGCAAACCCCCAAGGATAAAATTAGAGTCTGCAGCACAGGAGAAACCCGGTGTGCTTATGCATAGTTTTGTGATTTCCGTTCATTGCCAGTATACGACATGCTTGTCAATACGGTTTAAGAAATCATCACTCCATTTGATTGAATTTACAGGGTTACGCAACATGCAAATGTGCCTTGAAATTCGGAATGCATGACTGAACAGGCTAAATTAACACACAAACATGTGCACGCACACAAAAAAGGCTTTAAATCTCCGGTCAGGGACTTTTGCTGCTGCCAGGTTTTTGCCTTCAAGCAGCTAACAGACAGAATCCACTGAATATGTCCTTTTACAAAATACCATAATAAACAGTGGAGTGAATCAGCGCATGTATCTAACAGAGGAATAATAATAACTTTCAGCAGTACACCCAACCACATCACACCTGTTAAGGGAAAAGAAAATGATTCTTTGGTCTAAAATCACATCCTCTTCTACAAAATAGAAATGGGCAAATTCAGGTATGTGGTGCAACATGTCAAAGTATCTACCACGGCCTAGAAAGCAGCCTGTGTCAGGTTACACTACTCATCGACTGACTCAATGCCAGAAAATGTCATAAAAAAACAATCCTTGCTTCAATCAAATAATTTACTGGGTTATATAATATGCAACAGCATCAAATATATAAGCTCTTTGAAATTTGATAATGCACAGTGGAACACAGACTAAACTAACACCCACACACACAGACGAGTGCACAAAAAACTTTCCTTAGCTACCATTTTGTAGCACCTCAATAACAAATGGCCAGGTTCATCGTGTTTCATAATGATATCACAACTTTTCTGAGGAAATCTAAAACATATTTTGTGTTTCTAGGAAATTCAGCTGATGGAAAATCAGCAAACTTGTTTGTTGGGCAGCAGGAACAGAAAGAAAATACTAAACCTGTGGCTGCTGCTTAGAATATTGAATGGTTGGCATCAACGTCATTCTCATCTTATCCCACAAACATCATCAAATAAAATTAAACAGCAAGGCCATCTGTTTGTTTGTCTAGGCATATACACTGCAGGTTGTAAATAACTAAACAGTTTTTTGTTTACCCTTCCCCAGGTTCCTGGCTGCATGTATTATTGAAGCATAAAAAACTATAGTATAGAACCCTTCATATCATGTACACGTTGTTTAAACAGTCATACTACATCTTTATTACAATTGAAAGACCAAATGCGGCTCTTCTAAGGAATTGCTCCAAAGAAAGAGTGTCTAGGGTGTAGCACTGTACTCAGGCACACTAATAAAGGTACCAAAAATGATCACTGAAATGCTGCTACTGAACAGTCATCATCAATTTGTCCCACCCATTCAAATTTACAATGTGATTGGTTGCTTTCACTGTAAGGTTCCATGTTTTTGGTGTACTGTCTGACACATTAGCACCTCTTCAGTTGCACACTAACCAGTCAGAGCTTGCTCAGCTCTGTCTACCTAGATAGTATGGAGAACAAAAATATAATTTTCCTTTTTTCCCACCTTTTTAAGATTTTAACCATATTCTTTCCATCAATATTCAATCATGAAATAAGTAAAACCCATTTCTGAAATTCACTAAAAGTAGACATTTTCTCTAGTGCCTAGAAATGTCTTTGAAGACCTAGATGGCCTCTCTGCTTTATTAAGTGTTGGATCTGAAGTGAAAAAAAGACTCTGAAGGCTAAGTGCAGAAGGTCACCCTCAGGTAATGCTTTTTTACCAGGAACGGAAGTGGACAAAATTAAGTGGTTATGTGTAATTCTTGGTAGCAACTCCTTTGTGGTCAAAGACAGCGTGACATTTGTGACCCATCGACATCTGTAGCATCGATACAGCAATGTAAACCAGTTCAACTGGCAGTATTTCATACTTACTAAGATAAGGATGTATGCTTTGGGTCATGATCAGTTCTTGTTTTTTTCACCACACTTTCCTCATTCCATCACTCTGGCGCAGGTTAATCTTCAGCTCATCTGCCCTATGAAGCTTTGTTCTGGCCTTTAAAAGATTTTTTATGGGTACAGCTAAATACACTCTGGCCTTTCTGTTCTTGGCAGTGGCTTAATAGTGGCTTGGATTTAGTAAAAAATACCATGCGGGTGTGCGGCTCTTCTAAGTCATTGCTCCAAAGAAAGAGGGTCTAGTGTGTAGCACTGTACTCAGGCACACTAATAAAAGGTACCAAAAATGATCACTGAAATGCTGCTACTAAACAGTCATCATCAATTCTCTCCTGGAGATCTACTTTCTTGCCGATGTTAGTTTCAAACTGCTGCCCCTTTGCCTATTCGAAATACATCTAATCCAGGCTATCAGGCAGGTCAGCCAATTGGAGGAAAGGTTTTGTGCTTTTACCCTTAAATGTGAATATTGTCAGATGTCAGATGTAGGACCAGGGCTGAGAGCCACTGCTATAGAGGAACCACTGTTGGTTACTTTAAAAATCTTTCAATGTTCTATTCAGCTTCAGTTCTATTTTTTAAGTTTATGTAATGTAAAGCAATTAAAACAGTGGTGAGCCATGACTATTACAGCTAGGCCTTTAGTTAGGGCCATTAACATTAAAAACTCCTCCACCTCCACAATAATGCTATTTTCTGTTAATGCCTCTGTGGGATTCTTGTAGTAAATGTATAACGAACAGTCCAGCCAAATAGTAATTTAATGATCAACATCTTGTGCAAAGTGTTTGAGAGACAAATGAGTGACAATGAAAAAAACAAAGCGCTCTCATTGTAATCAGCCTAGTCGTCTGCGTAGCCACAGGTGTCCCATTTCTATTTTTGACACGCTGTGTTGCATCACTCCGATGTTCCACCTACAGTTCTGTAGTGAAGCCATCGGCCTTTTGTCAAAACAACGCTGAACTAACATTAAAAAATGGATGAGGACAAAACTAATCCATGAGCTGATGTGAGCTGTGTAACCTTTCCTCTAATGTTAATAAGGACATTAATGTTTCACTTAGTGTTGTTTGTCCGATGCAAGCTTACACAAATGTAAAACGTGTTTTTATTAAAAGAGGAACATTTATGTACTGACTTCACTATAAACTGAATACCCTTAAATTTTTGATACATGATATTTGTGTTTATAAAAAGTTCATACACCACAGAAATGTAAAAAACCTTGTTAATCAGTTTTGTGCTTAAAAATCTAATCAATAATTCACCAAACTATGACCACAATAATACACTTGATGTCTTACTATGCTGTAAATATTGGCATTGGTGGAACTGTTCAATTTGGCTCCATCTCTTGTTATAACCTCCCATAAACTTCTGATCCACATCATCTCTTGTATTATTGTGTTAATTCTGTAGACCGAGCATTCTGCTATTATGCATTATATCTGATGCAGCTGGGGTGTTTGAACACATTTGTAAACAGAAATTAATAACACAATTAACACATAAGCTGTGCTACAAATGAGTACAGTCTTCTAAACATTTTACTTCTAAACATTTAGTTCAAAACGCTTTGAGAATGTTGAATTGTGACCAAGTAATGTGAACTGAATTGAACCGAATCAAATCAAACTATACCGGCACACCTCTCAGAAACAATAAGAAATGTCAACATACACTGTATTAAGAACATGATGTGATTGCAAGAGATTTTTTGACAACCAGCACAATCCGTACATACTACAGGATGGCTTGTCAAATGTGAAATAAAATATCAAAGAGGTCTGTTGATGTTTATTTGAGTTGTGCTGGTGCTGCAGGAGAAGACGGAAAGAGAAACACTGACTTTGCACGTTTGTTGAAAAGGAGATGTTGCTTGTTTTCTGCATTTCCCTTCAAATCCAACTGTGTGAAAACACAAGAAGAGATAAAGCAGGAAACCAGCAACCCGAAACAGCCCTAGTTTCCACAGACAGGCTGCCCTAGATCCCAGCGCCACTCCCTACTGCATCTGCACTTTCGTCCACAAGCTCCACTGCTAATAATAGTGTTTGTCTAGGTGACAGGTTCGGAGGATTATAGGGTGCTATAGCATAGTGGTCAAAGTAATAACTAGTCTGAGTTTAAGCTTACTCTCTTCAAAATACAGGTGCCAATAAGTGTTCTTTGGAGCGATTGCCACAGAAAATAACACTTTCAGTTCACAAAAGAACCTTTTTTAAAGAACCATCCATGCATTATAAAGGCAGCTTGGCCTAAACAGGACTGCAGGGGTGGGGGTGGGATGCTGGAGCCCAATCCAGAGGTTACAGTGTGAAAGGAGGAGAAACACTCTGGACAGATCTCCAGTCCATCACAGTCTTTGAAGAACCTTCTTCCAATGGATAATATAAAGGCATGTAAAGGTAATTCAAGTTTTAGCAAAGAATATATTTGCAGCAAACTAAAGAAAACTGTCAGGGACACCAAATGCCAAATTTGCAAACATGGTTTAAGATGATCTTTACAGGGTTGGTTTTAGAAAGTTTGAGGTAGAGATTATTGCCCCAGAGACTGCATTTTTGTGTTTTAAGGTAGGTGAATCATAACTTTAAATACATTTTCATTTTAAACCGCTAACCTAGTTCAAATGTCTAAGTATTTGAAAAATTTTCAGATAATATTTGCATTTTTTCAATTATGTAATAAACATTCATCATTACAGTTTTTTGTCAAAACATTTTAATTAAGAAGTCTAAGCAAATTATATCACAGTTAAAATAGACTATACAAGGCACAGGCAAACAGAGTCAGTATACACTCTAGCCTATAGACAAGAAAAAGAAAAGGAAATACATTATGTACAAAAACAGAACAATAATACCCCCCATCTAACACTCCACCCACACAAACGCATTGAGAAAAAGTAATAAATGGTAGATATTTCTCCCACACGGGTGTTGTGCTGACCAATATGCTAAGAACTTTCAGACTTTAGTAAGATGGATAATGATGTTTATGATTATACAGGTCAGCATGTCAGAAGCATCATGAATAAGTTTCTGTAGGTTCTGTAGTGTTTTTCAGGCTGATTTCAGATCTGTGTTTAGTTTTTCCCCCACACGTACAGTGTTTGTGATGAAGCTAGTTCTATATTGCATGATAGTTGGTATAATGATAATAAAATAATCATATGCTGAGTGTTTTTGAAGAAACAGTGGTTGCTGACTGACACTGATCATTGCCTGTGCCTATACTATCTATGTCACAGTGTTGCCTGTCTGACTTCACAATGAAAATATTTTTAAAACATTCTTGATTGGTTCTGCAGTTTAATAACTGGTTTAGAAAAGTGTGTTGTGGTTTCTGATGATTACAATTTTTTTTTGTTAACCTGTGTTATTGTTGCCGTCTGTGTATGTAAAATAAAAAAAAACAGCAAAAAAATAACAGTTGTATTACTTTCTTGATTTTATCTGCAATTAAAAATAGTATTAATAGTGTAATTATCCAGAACCTGAAAAATTCTTGCCTGTAGGGTTACCAGAGATTTTGAAATATTGCAAGCCCTAATTCTTGAGCAAGCAGGCCTTGAGTTGTACTATAGCTGCGGTAGTTTGGCTAAGAGCTTCTTGCTTGTGAGGCAAACACACATTGCAACACCCGTGTGGCTTATTCTTCCATCACACTGTTGTTTCCACTGCAGCTGTTACAGAAAGTCTAATAACAATGCAGCATTATGCAGAGGATAATTGATGCAAGACTGTAGACAATATACATGCGGGTAAAAAATACAGAAAGGAGATCCTTTGTTTTTTATCTGTAATGTTGTAGATGCAATTGGTCAAGTGAAGAGATGATGAAAGTAACATTCACTTAAAAAGTAATGTAATAAATGTATTTGTTAAAATCATTTACAAATATACAGCATTATGTTAACAACTGTGTTGATTTTTTTTGTTTATGTGCACATGACCTGAATCCCATTGAAATAAAATGTATTAATGCTGGAGACTGCAAATTCCCAGCCATGACATAGCAACCCATGTCCATTAGGGCATGACTGTTCTTTTGGTGTTTCATTCATACCATTTGCAACATGTGTATATTTATATAACTCCATATTAAAGTTTATGTATTTGAATACAGTGTCATTAAAGTACCTATTGGTGTGACGGTCAGGCCTAATACATTATTCCATGTAGTGTATGAGCTCAATAGTAGTTAGCTGACATAACAGAGGTGGTAGTCCGTGTTCTCCTCCAAGCGGTTGAGCTGTTCAGTGGTGTTGCATTACTCTGTTAGCCATAGGCGGCCAACATGATCTGCACTGATTAAGTCTGTACACAAAGCAAATGCCTTCTATTCTTGGCCTCCACTCTTTTTCTCTCATTAGCCGGGTCTAACAGAGGAGGATGGGTTCCCCTTTTGAGACTTTGCTCCTCCTGAGGTTTCATCTTCCCGCTTTAGGGAGTTTTTCCCTGCCTCTGTTATCTTCGACTCACTAGGGGCTCTGCATTCTGTAAAGCTTTGTGACAATATTGGTTGCAAAAAGTGTTATATGAAGAAAATGGACTTTTATTTGAGAGGAGTTGAGGCAATTGGAAAAGATACCTTTTGCATATTTTAGTGGAAGCATATACTAGATGTCATCCTCTCAGATTGGTAGCATTGCATGATAAAGGAAACCTAAATAGCAGGTGCTGAAATTTTGGTTAGAAAATCCAAATGAACTTCATGTTGTAAGCCAGATCCGACCGAATAAATAGTTTTTTTCAAACATTGTAAACCCTCTGGTTTCATTTTGTCCCATGGGATGAGCAAACTGAGCTGAAAAGATGAGTGAGACAGTGACTGGCATTGCGTGTATCTGTAACTGTGGCCCCAAGACATATTCCACTATAGTTGCATAACACAGCAGACACACAATATGATAGCACGGCGCTTGCAGAAGTTACACGCATTAGACATGGACATGATCTAAATGCACATCATGAATCCATCAGTGCCCAGAGGTTCAGCTGCTGCCCTGTATTTTATCTGCTCTGCGCTTGTATCTGCTTTGCTAGTTCTAGAATAGGAAAAGGAAGCAGACACAAGCGGCCGTGTTTGACCTTCCCTGCTTTGTTGTTGTTCTCTCTCATTAGAGCTGGGAGTTACATAAACACTGTAAGATGATAATAGAGCATATTTTCTGGCTGAGGAAACACTGAAGCTCTCTTATTCAGTCTTATTATTGAGGGCATCGGCCAAGTTAATGGCCCCCTCTTTCTCTGCGGTGTGCACAAATATTTGGCACTGTTAAAGAGCAATAGCTCCAAAAGCCTCAAGTCTTGTTGGATAATTTTTAGTCTATTTGCATATAAATTATACCTCTATTAATAACGGATGTGAGTTAAAGATTTAATAATGCACAAATGACATTTGTGATGACTTATTCAGGAGCTACTGAATGCAGGCCTTTGTGGAGAAAGGGGAAAAAAATCAGCACTTTCACGTTCTGAGTTATCCTTCCCTTCAGAGTTCAGAACCCTCATTTCCACCTATTATGACATGAAAAGAGCACAGCCTGACAGACCAAACAGTACATTTGACAAAGTACCACAGAGAGAACAAAGCGATTTAATGTGTAGAACATGATCCGAACACCTGAGACAATAATAAGAGTTTTCTGTAACTGCTTCCAATGGACTTTGACACAATGGAAGAGAAATCATAGGCAAAGCATTATAGCAGTAGATGTGTTAGAGAATGTACTCAGTAAGGTATCTCTCATTCGCCGACAAAAAAAATGTTGGTCTGATGGAGCTGTTTTGTCTTCAGTGAAGAGCAACTTGACAGGAGCTGCAATAAAAGAAGGCTGCAGCTGCTTAGGTGCTAGATTTGTGAGTACATATTTAAAAATGAATATTATCTATAAAGAAAACAGAAAGTGCTGTTACCTTAGTCAGCTATATTACTGGTAGACTAGCCAGTGAACTGTGTGAACTGTTATGACTGTGTTGATCAGTGTGTTTGGATGCTTTTATATATTAAATGTTATTATTAGAGAGCATTTTCTACTACATCTCCCACATTGAAGGTAATTAATAGTATTATGAGTATTATGTATACATGTATTGCACACATAACATGGATAAGCGGCCCTTGTGTACAAAAAAAAAACTTTAAAGAGAAAAGCATTCTTAGCCTTCTAATGATCTGTTCCCCATGAAATTGTAACTTTTTAAACTACACAAAAAGGAAAAACTGGTACTGATGATATGCAGGTTTAAGTGATCATACAGGCTGATTTAGAAATGTTAGCTAATTTCTATAATTAACATTATTACCATGCAGTGTAAAAACTGTATAATTTACAGTATTGCTTTAAAAAAAACATTGCAATATCGCTAATATTAGTTAACATCAGTAAAATTCAGGCTTAAACTATGAATATATGAATATTGCTTCAGGACCTGCTGCTAAAGTTCCAAAGGTTTTGAAATCACTCACAATTTTACAGATGTCCTCCAGCTTAGACTGCACACTGTCAGGACTTCAGGAGGTGTATCTCCACTGCTGGGACATCCTATTTTTAAACAGCATGTACATAACTGTCTCAGTCCCTACAGGTGTGGGTTGGAATAATTCATGAGGGTTATAAATACCTCACAGGTGGTGATTTTTTTACACCAAGTGGCAATGTGCCAGAATGGGCCGACAAATTTAGCTGCAGTCCCCTGCCCACTGTACAGGGCATCCATCCTCATTAGGGGAGTATGGCGCGAGAAATGCCCGGGTGTAGCCCACCCCCACATCTGGCCTAGTCCTGGCAGCAGTTTATATGCCTATCCAACCTCATTAGTTGTGATTAGATTAGAAAGGGCGGCAGGTTGACTTTGTGCGCTGCAGCAATTTTAGCAGCCCCCCTTTCGCATTGAGCACTGTAGGGCT
The DNA here is from genome assembly GCA_037974485.1 of Hemigrammopetersius urotaenia. Taxonomy (NCBI): domain Eukaryota; kingdom Metazoa; phylum Chordata; class Actinopteri; order Characiformes; family Alestidae; genus Hemigrammopetersius; species Hemigrammopetersius urotaenia. The sequence goes on from JBBPDC010000038.1 coordinate 16,148,733, forward strand.
TTTTCTTTGGAGTAATGCAAATAAATGTGGGGTTAGAGGGTATTTGTTTCATTAAAATTATTTACCCTTCACCCTCCTGCTGTGATTAAAAGCCTCACTAAGATGCCTCACAAGCTTTAACGAAAACTGTCAGGTTCCTGATGGATGCCTATTATAATTTGTAATGAGCTTCACGAAGGCAGGCTACACATGGCCTAATATCCCTTTATCTTGTTTTCCATGCTGAAAGTAAACACTGATACTGATACCAATATAAGCACAATATGTTATTTGTTCTTTAAAACTTCTAAACTTTAAAATGTAACATTTTCATTTTAATCCATTCACTTGAGGTACCCATCCAGAAGTAGGGCACCAAGCTCAAGCTGCTTAAATACTTTACACTGAGAAACACAGACCCAACTACAAGACATAAACAAACAAGGTTTTAATTTATTAAACTTAAAATGCTAGATTGGAATGCATATAGTTTATTCTTATCATCATCTGACACCCAACATGTTCTGCTGATACTGAACAAATACTGATACTGGGTACCAGATGAATGCCACTCATGCTGGATTTGTGTTCTCATGTCCTGTATTTTATGTGCTGAGGTAGTTTCACTTCAAATTGCATCAAAGGCACAAAGACTCAGGTCAGACAGACGTCTGACAAAAAAGCTCCAAAAAACAAAGTATTTTACTTTATGAAAAAAAGGCAAACATATTATTTGCTTCTAATGTAAGACAGTGTAAAAAATAGACTATTTTTATTTGTTAGTTCATCATGAAAGTTTCACACAATGTAAAGAGCAACTGCTTTTTTAAAATGACAGTGTATTTGTGTTAAAGCATGATTCCGTTTGTTAAGCCATGTATTTATTCAAGTGTATTTATTACTGCACTCTTTTAAATATATTACTTTAAATCCTTCAGACAAGTATATTTTAAGGTGTGCTTATATTTTTAGCCATATTTCCGTAAATTGCAAAAATAAAAAAGAGATTATCGATATTCTTTATATACTTCAAATATACTATTCATGTATGTCGTTTTCTCAAAAGTGTGTCTGACCTAGTCAGTAGTCAGATGTTTCATCCAGGACTATGTTTACTCAACATTTCAAAGGAAATATTCACAATACGGAAAAGTACTACATGGGATTCAAATGGGTCATTTTCAACAAAACATGTCACATCAGCATGTATTGCCAAAAGTAAGTAAACTGTGTTGATCACATTTGAATTGTAGTAATTAAATGCATTACTTTGTCAAGCGCCATCCATTAACAGTGAGAAAATCAAACCAGAGGCCCAAAATGCATCCCACACACTGACTCACAAACACACACTCGAAACCAAAAGCTCAATTTAATGTGCACTTTTCAGACAAAAATCCAAAATGTCAGAGGGAGGCATATGCAGAGTTGTCCAACCTAACAACACCAAAGAGAGATGCTCTTTTTGGGCAGCTTGACATAAGACTGAGTGGTGCAACATTGGTGCAACCTCCCCTCGTCTCTATCACTGAGTGGCAGGTTGCATAGTCTGTCTCCAAATCTCCATTCCACAGATTCTGAGCCCAAAGCATTCAAAACATTCAAGACACATTACTTTCAAAACCTGAGCTGCAGAACTCATACACACCAGGGGTGCACTGATCATGATTTTTTTTTTACAGCCGCTTCTCGTTTAAATCTCTTTATAAGAAAATTAGCTGATTTTTATGAAACACACTGCTACTCACTCATCACTACATTCTAAGAGCCCTTGACATGATAATTACATTATAAATAATAGATTTAAATAATGTTTTTTGTTGGAGATTGTTCTAAGAACAATCTATCTTACTGAACTGGCAACTATTTTTATTTAATTCAAGCAGGATTTCAGAAGAGAGCTTCAGAAGAGATATTTGTCAGTGCAGTAAGAACTAGTTGTTAATTAAAATGACTGGATATAATTTTGTCTACATAAATATCTGTCTTTTTGGGGGTTGAGGAGAGAGTATTGATCCGTTTTTTTCCCCCACCAATTCCTCCTGCTAGCTAGGATTCCCCCTCCCAGATGACACCATCAACACTGGCTGAGTGAAGGGTAACTTCTTTCTTCCAGGTCACTTGAAGATCCACTGCATCTTTCTAAACTGCCACTAATGCAATATTGCTAGACAACTCAACATGCTTGTAGGAGGACACTAAATGCTAACTTTGTTTGAAAATAGACACACACTGACTAGCATTAGGAGAGAGAGGTCAGTAGGCAAGTTATGCTCTTTTGGTCTCCTAGCCATTCCCGATGACTGGATGATTCACATTGTATCATACAGACATATTCATAATTTTTTGTAATGTTGAAAACAGTGATTTCTAGGTTTTAAATGCGTATTCTGCACTTTTCACCATTACCGTATGAAAGTAAATGTCTTAAAATGGCATTTATAGGAGTATCAGTGACAACATGAGAGACAGTGGTGTCTATGAGGGGTCAGTAGAAGGACGCTCCTGTGTATCTCACACCTTTTCGCTGGGTGCTGACTAAACCGCCCTGATTGTTTTTCCCCGACTTCTCTGTTGTGTTACAGGAAAGGTTTAGCACTCCCTGAGGCATCTCTCCGAAAGACCAACAGCACAACAGCCTCTAATTCAATCTGGCTGGGGCGGCCTCATCCATTCACCACCCTGAATTCACTTTCTTTCCCAGTGACGAACGCACTGGGTGACGACCATCGCACAGCCTCAGCTCTAACGTCACGAGATTAACATAAAAATGGCCTGAAATGCGATTTTGAATAAACCAGCTGAATACCACAGGCGCATGTGACAACGTGCACACACAGTCACACGTGCACATCCCTTTCTGCAGCTGATTACAGCTTTCACAGCCGAATGGACACATCTTGCAATCATGCCTGTTCATGCAACGTTCACTGTAAGCACACAGTCATTAATAATTCTCATTAATGATTACAGTGCCTGCTTCTGTAGATTCTCCATCCCGAAACACTCCCTCCCAGTTCATAGCTTTCTCAAAGGCACACAGATTCACTGACCTTCACTATCCTAATTACAGCCTTGGGTGGGCATTTTCCCTTATCAACAGCCGTGTTATCAAGAAGTTAAAAAGAGGACGCGGCTGTCCGTAGTAGGATAAATGACTATTTTCCACAATGTCTTCCTTTGATCCCAGCGTGTGATAATTCCCTGTTATCAAATCATAAATGTCAACAGAGAGCTTGAATTTGTGCATCTCACAGTACACGCAGCAGGTCTCCTTCCTTCATCACCTTCCACTGAATTTCCTTTTTTTGAATCCGGTTTCCTCTACATATTCAGTCTCACTGAAATAAGGTCATTCCCTACTTTAAAAAAAAACCTGTTGACCCATAATATCCCTTGATCACAGTAGTCAGTAAATGTCATTTAGGACCCTTTTCCTTAGTTCAATTATGATAATTTTAAAAATATTTTAATATTTAATTGATTATACTGATAAAATATAATGATGAGGCCTGCAGAAAGGGGTTAACCTGATAAAGCCACACTGACTATTAAGTCATATAGCGTCAAATAAATGTGAATCAAGGTTGTGTTGAATGGATCAATAGAAATGAACAAAATATTGTTCCATTACTTTACACTGAAAATTAAGAATGTTTATTTTCTTCTTTTCCAAAGTGATTTATTTATTTATTTTTTAATATTAGGGCGTGCTCTGACAACACTGATACATAGATTGTCACCGAGAGCTGTCATGGAATGAGGCTCGAAACCAGGGCTCCATGTTTATTTACAAAGCGGGATAAAGAAAAACAGAGAACGAGGTTCAGGAACACAAAGCAGAAACACGGCATAAACTAAGCTCATAAGAGACGATGGACAGACAACGAGGGTGACTCACAAACAGACCTAAATACAAACCTAATGGGCATGAAACAGGACACAGGTGGCAACTCAAAACCATGTGACACAAGCATGAACACGAAACAGGTGGAAACTCAAATTACGTGACACAGAACCACATGGGGAACAGACACATGACACTGGGAGAACAGAACAGGAATAAACAATCAGTGCAATGAACAGAAAACCCCAATGAACAGAAAACCCAATAAACAACAGAGCCATACCGAAAATACAGAAAAACACAGACCCAGAAAACCCAAACAAAAAAGCAGTGGCTAACCCCCGCCACTGACCAGGCCGTGACATAGATTCACATAAAATGTAACTGATTTAATGTTAACATAATACCAGCGTTGTGCTTTTTTTTTTTTTTTTTACTGTGTATACTATGTATCCATTCCTTGTTGTGATACACAATAAGCATAATATCACATGACTTTAATGACAGCAATCAATTTATAAAACCTTGATAATCAATCATTCAGTTTTCTTTCAGTTATCAACTTCAATAAAATATGGATATATGACAATATGGATATATGACAGCTGAGCAAACTGATGTGTTCTCAAAGAAGCATTTTCAAAAGAACATTAAGAAAGGTGTCTGATTCCATGCCTGGAACGGACTGGCAGACCTTTCGCGCAGCTAAATATGGCAACAGTCGGGTTTAATAAGGATTCTGACATTTGCATGTATCAGCAAGTTAATGTATGACTGTCACTGCAGACTGTTGTATTGAACCACATTCGTAAATCCACAGAGGCGGCTGAATGTGGTGGACTTGGAGTGAGAAAGCATCCACAATCACTAATAAAAGCACACTGTGTGAACAGCACAAAGGTGTTCTCTGCATTCAATAGAGCAGCCAGTGACACGGCGCAGTGTGCGGGGACGGTACCTTGGGTACATCTGTGGTGTCATTGGCAGTCCTGGGATTCAAACCCATGACCTTCTGATTGCAGTGGAAACACATGTATATATAAACAGTATATATATTTGTGTGTGTGCGTGTATGTAATAGTAACTGCTCTATGGCTTATGTATTGTTGGGTGAGGTGTTGGCTAGTTATTATGTGACAGTTGTTGTATAGATGCTCTGACTGC
>JBBPDC010000038.1:16153822-16168868 GCA_037974485.1 Hemigrammopetersius urotaenia
ACACACACACACACACACACACACACACACACACACACACACACACACACACACACACACACACACACACCTCAATCTCCTGGCATCTCCTCTAAAATTAAACTCAACTTGGTGAATGAGTTAAACACCTTATACAAAACTACCAACCTACTGATTCACTGATGGCACCTATATTTACATAGACCTTACTTATTTGCTTTTACCAAAATGGTCCCGGTACTCATTCATGCAATACAGCACACTGTACCATGTTTAACTATTTATGAAACAGTATTTGGGGGGAAAAGTTTAAAACACTAAAATACAAGGACACAGAGCAGGAACGCTGCAGCTTCTTTTTTTTTATGGTGGTTGACAACTTTTCAGTGTATTACCACCACTAGCCCACTACACTACAGTTCGGATCTCAAACAAAAAAAGGCGAGGATGTTTGCAGTTTCCGTGTTATTGTGAGTTTGGTTCTTTAAAAAATCTGGGTGTGACTGAATCCGTGACTCCGTATCCATGTAAAACTGGGGGATTACTGTATAGTAAATAATAAGTAATGAGAAATTACAGCAATTGTTTGCAGTGTAGATAGCATAGACAATAACAATAATGCTTTACAGTATGTAGTCCTGTGGCATTTATTCTCAGTTATTTTCAGGGCAGCTGGTGGCTTAGCAGTTAGTGAGTATCAGAAGGTCATGAGTTCAATTCCCAGGACTGCTAGTGGCATCACTATGGAATCCTTGAGCAAGATGCCGTCCCCACACACTGTTCCCCAGGCCCTGTGTTACTGGCTGCCTGCTGCTTCACTTAGTGAACGAGAGAATTTCATGCTGTGGTGGGTTCACATGTGATTATAAGGAGCCACACACTTCAGCAGCTGTATAGTCCCATTTATGTATTTTTTCACAACTCAAGCATATAATATTACAGTCACATGGGATCTGAATGAACCTGAATTATCTCCATTTGATGTCTTTGACAATTCATTTGGTGCATCCATTATGCATTAGAGCTATATGAATGGTATGGGCATGAGCATGTGACCCCGCATTAGAGCATGATCACACTCACGCTCTAAAGAAGTACGGTGAGGGGGTTGCCTCATTGAAAACAACACGAGGAAGTGCATCGATGGACCTTTTCTCCAGGCTAAAGAGGCTTTACAGATTATCAGGCAGATGTTCAGGGAATGCTCGTATGGCGCAATGTGCTGCATCTGTCTTCAGAGACGTGTGAAACGCTGCATGCCAAGCTATTTGTTGGATGATGCAATGACTGCCTCAAGCAACATTCCTGAAAACAAGACCACATCCAGACAATCAAAAACTACACAAGAGAAAAAAAAAACAAATCCTGATGCTGATTTTAAAAAAAGAAAAACAACAACAAAAACAAAAAAAACAAAAGATTTTCCAGCTGTGTTCCATTCACAGTACAGGGCTGCAGAATGGAAGCATTGTTCATCTGATTTAATGCTCAAAGTCATCTCATGATCTCTCAAATGGCTTAGAATACATGGAATAGGTAATGCATCTGAAAACGCAGCAAGCACCTCAAAGGCATAGACGTACAGATCTGCTCAGTGGGGAATAACATCCAAGCTTTCTCTGAAACTAAACAAGATGAGCCGACGTCCTCTGCTTTCCATCGCAAGTGCTGTTCAGTGCGAGTAAGTTTCAGGGGAATTTCCACAGTGGTGTGGATAGATACAGTATCTTCTGAATCTGTGTTTATAAAAACATTTATGTGACAGAACTGTGAATTTGACTCTGTCATGGGCTGAGATCAGTGTAAACCTCCAAGAGAACCACCCACATGTCTCTTCCTCAGTTTAACATGTTCTGGCTTTTACAGACTTTGGCTTTGTTTCTTACTCCCTATTTTACTCTCTTTTTCTCCCAGTTTCCCAGCTCCTTGTGGTCTTTAAAATACATATTTAAAGAGTAAGAAACAAAGAACAACTTATATTAGTCTTTGAGGTGTATTTTCTTTTAGCACTACAGACCAGTAATAATTTGCCATTAGTGTTGAGCAGCTCTTCAGATGAGAAGCTCATAAAAGACAGATGAGTAACATCTTCCTTATTTTGCATGTTAATGTTTTGCTGTTCAGTAAAGATTTAACTGTAAGGCCTGTATCTGAATATTTAGCTAAATGTTCAACATTTGGATAGAACACATAGATCACAATATAAGACATTACATCACTGTAATGGCCAGTTCTTACACTGTCCTGTCCATCACAGATGTTCGCTTAACAGTTGCAACAGAGAAAGGTTGAGAGTTAGCTGATTTTATTGAAAGGCATTTAGGATCACAGGCTGTATTTAAAAAGATCGTGTTGGAGAGCTGGCATCCAGCACAGTTTGGTAGTTCCCCAACTCAAACACTCTCACTAAACCTGGCTATTAAGAGATGAGTTGAACCAGGTGTGTTTGAGCAGGAAATTTACAAACAGTGTTGGATGCCAGATCTCCAGAACACTCCTGGTCTTTGTGATCAGACAAGAAAATGTAGCTTAATTTTATTGTTGGATTCACTGCTATCATTCCTGAACGATCGTGCACTGAGGTTGGAGTTCAGATCACTAATGGCTTATTTTCACTTTGTTCCATTTTGAGTAAATGAAATTAGTGTGACCAGACGACCTCTTTTCCCCGGTCATGTCCTCCTTTTGAGACCTGGAAATTGCGAGGTGCCTAAACATTCATCACGTCATGGGCATCCCTCAGAAATCCTCTACATATACCTCTACACATACGTCTGCCAGATCAAACTGGCAGTTTGTGAGCAAAAAACTGGCATGATCATGTACGCTATACATCAAAATAAAGTACGAATTAGTTTTAAAGGAAAAATCTGTTTTCTGCATTGACAAAGAAGCATTAAGGAGTTAACTTTGACTTTAAATTGGTGCAGTGATAGCAGGCTCTCCCCATGTATACAGCATGATAGCTTGTGCCCCTGTGTTGATAAGCTCAATTTCAGTGGGGGGTTGGAGATTAGAAAAGGCTCTGGCTCACAGCCCCCAAGAGCAGTCTGTTAGAAATGGCACCAGTTACTGGTCTTGCAGTTAATTGTGAAAAACCTCCTCATAAATATTTGAAGAGTACATGCCACTGTGTGCAGTGCAACCATGGAGGAAACTGCACAACACACACACACACACGCGCACACACACACGCGCACACACACACATTAGCGCATACAAACCCAATGCAAGTGTACAACCATACCCAAAGATACACGCATAAATATAGATATTTAATTACACATATGCTGTTTGAATGACCTGAGCTCACATCCTTTTGCAATACTATTTGCACACACCCACACTTCTATATAATTTTCCAGTTTTGAATTTATTCATAATATTTTGGAAACACCTCACATATTATCTGTTATTCTATCCATGATGGTGTGATGTGGCACAACCCTAATTTTGCCCTATTGGCAAAAGATGCTGTAAAAAGTGACTTTCTGCTGATACCAGTAAAAATGAAATGCCGGTTGAGGTCTCGAATGAGAATGAAGTGTGAACACCTAGAGACTTTTATAGGGTTTTAGGGAAAGAAGAGAAGCCCTGGATTGAGAAACCTCTGGCTGAGGGTCCTGGTTTTAAAGTGAAATGGATTTTACGTTCTTGCCATATTCTGCAGACTTTTCATCCCAAAGTTCAAACAGTGCTATCTGAAAGCCCTTATCCAAGCAGCAGCTTTCTGCAGAAGGTTCTGGACTTGAATATGACATCAGTGGCAGAGAAATGAAAAGTATCAAGCAGAATTGATGAACCAGCAGTGGACACAGCTGGTCTGGACAGATAGGACTTCCCAGGAGGTGCTTGCAAATTTCAAGCTTCATTACAGTGTCACTGGCCAAATGACCATTAAAAAAGTTCCTTTATTAAAGGAAACTTTCAAAACTATTGAGATACTTATTGAGTTTCAAAGAGATACTTCAGTATTTTTCCACCCACATTGATTTGATTCAAGTGTGTACATTGGGTCCACATGTATAACGTACATCAGGGCCAATCAACTTCAATAGCAAGTCACTGGGGGTTCAAACATGACCATTCAAACTGACCATTAAAGTTGTTAGAGTAGAAATATCACTGAGCTAAAACTACAGAGGTTTTCCCCTCGCTGGGTGTGACCGGATTCTCTTTTCTCTTTTGCACTGCTTTTATTTAACACAATATAAACAATCTTGGTGAAAGTAGCGGGGGACTACCAGCCAATCATGATCCAAAACCCATAATGTTATTATATCACACAAATCACACAGTGATTTACTGGAAGTCTTGCGGTCATAAAAATTTTTAAAAGGGTCACTAGTTGAATAGGCCTGACGTATATTAAACACAGCTACTGCCTTTCATTTACTCTCTTCTGACTGATATTTGTGTTGCTGTAATATCAATTAATTAATGTGGAAACAATTGAGTCCAATCAAGTCAATTCAAGCCTTTTGTAAAAAAAAGTGTAAATTTTGTAAATATTCATTCCACTAAAAGACAAGTGCGAAGAAAAAAACATTGAACAAGAATAGTTTTCTACAGAATTTAAAAAAAGTTCTTTAGCGAACCAACAGTTGTTCTTCTAAGTACTGTAGTATGTATTATTATAGGGGGCTTGCAGGTATACTGACTGTGGACTGAAAGTTAAACTAGCAGTGTCTCTCCGATGTATCTGCCTGTCTTCTGTGCTCTCTGCAGCAACACAGTGCTTTCGGCCTTGGCATGAGAAGAACACCACACTGCTACCTCCCAGTGGACAAACTGCACTTCAGGCAGAATGGGAACAAGATCAGTATGAATGCCCTGCACATGACCAATCAAAACATAACATCAAAAATGGTTTTCTTTAATGCTAGCAGTCTGATGGGATCTGCAATAAGAGGTACAGTCTTCATTCTGAGACTGTCAAATAGGAACACCATTAGCAGAGTTGTGAGGTAACACACCACACAGGAAGCTGTGAAGTGAAAAAATGTGTGTTTGTGTGTGTGCAAACAACATATGACCACAAACGCAGAGTGTAGTATTGCAAAAGGATGTGAGCTCAGGCCATTTAACCAGCATTTCCTCTTTTGTTTGCACACTTGGACTAAGTAACGCCCAAGTCTTGTTGCTGAAGGATAGAGTTGAGGTAATACAGCCGCTGATCTCTTTAAGCAAGCTAATGTGAACTGAGTGACTTAACAGTTCAGAGTGGGGGTGGAGAAGGAGATAAGGTAGACAGAAAGTTTGTGTGTGTGTATGTGTGTGTGTATGTACGAGTATAACAGGCACAATATTCAACAAAAGCACAATAGACAAAACACAAACATGCAGCCTTACACACCTGAGTATCAATGTATTCAACTTATTGATGCATGTGTACTGTATAATCCGAATAAGATTAAACAGTAAAGATTCTAGAAAAGTTCTAGAACACATAGTTCTAGAAAAAACAAAAAACCTTTAAAAGGCCTTTAACCTACATTATTCTTGCATTTGTCTATAATGTTTGTCATCAGTGTATGCCATAATTCATTTTTAAGAGCATTTCTTAACCTCCTTTTTTGTTACTGCTCCTTTAAGACTGATGTATGTAAACAACCTCTGTTCTGATTGGCTGCCCTCACTACGAAACACAATGTACTTAAAATGTACTTAACCCTGCCTTAATTTACCCCAGAAAATACAATTTCAATTAAGTGGCCATTAATTTGTGAACTGACCCCTTAATTTTAATTAAAAGTGGATTTGAGCCATGAATGTAACACCTCTTAATCTTAAACATAAGTCATTTATCCAGGAGGTTCTACTATTTAAGGGGAAGATTCAGTAGTTTTACCCCTTAATCACCTTAATCTGGGCACTTTTTCCTTTAATTGTCCTTAATTTCCTGGAAATTAAGAACAAAATTAAGGTAATTTTATGGGTTAAAATTAAGGGGTTTGGTTTTGTAGTGCCTGTATTGCATCAAAAAAAAGTCCAGGCTGAAACAGTCCATTGGGTCGAGTTAAACAACTGTAGGGTGATCCAGTGGATATATGGAAATGAGTTAGTTCTTGTGATATCACAAAAACAAAAAACTCAAAAAAGAATGTTTCTACAGTTTAATTTCCAGTTATAAACCATATGGGGCAGGTTTTGAAACAATTATAAACCATATTTTTTTTACTACATCAAATATCGGCAGTCAAATTTGAGCAGTTGGTGTTGTGTAGTGCTGTTCCCACTGCCCTGCCTGCAGCAGATGGGGATTTAATTCCCTGACCAGGCAAGTGCACCACACTATACTAATAATGGCAAGACATCTAATGCGACTCTGGGCAAGACTTGAAACTCTACATTTGCCTTCATCTGCAACATGATTCAACAGATTCAAGTCACTCTGGATAAGATTGTCTGCCAAATGTAATGAAAAATCCTTTGACAATGAGAACCATCATAGCAGTTTTTGGGTTAATTTATGGGGTTATGTTAGTAATTTATCACTGCTAATCAAATGTTATTTGGAAATGAAATAAAGAATAATTCCAGTAGCTCTTAAAGCCCAGATATTTTTAATAACTTCATACAGGAGCTTGAGAGTCCATACCACCATGAGTGACTACATGTATCACGCCATATATGGAACGTTTTTTTGCAAATGTCAATCACTTTAAAACTTTCTTTAACAATGGGATCGGATGCAGCAGCTAATTGGAGAGACAAGCCTCAAACAAATGTTGGAAGAATGTGTGCCATCAGAACAATACGGTTGATACATCAGTCATACACTACATGGACAAAAGTATTGGGATGCCTGACGATTACACCATCCCAAAGGTGCTGGATAGGGTTGAGTTCAGGACTCCATGCTGGCCAGTCAAGTTCTTCCACACTGAACTCCTCCAGCTCGCTTTGTGCACTGGGACACAGTCGTGCTGGAATAGAAAAGGTTCTATCCCAAACTGGGGCCACAGTGTTGGAAGCATGGCGTTGTGCAAAGTGTCTTGTTATGCTGAAGCATTAAGATTAAGCCCTTCACTGAAAGTAAGTGTCGTTGTCCAAACCTTGAAAAAGAAGTGTGTCCCAATATTGTATGTGTGTGAGAAGGCGTTGCACATGATCTGGTGTATCCATAGTCTGTGTAATTACTACACAAACTCGTCTCCGCTAGAGTAAAATGAACAGCCCTTCAGCATGTTTTTTGGGGTAAAGGATTTTATTTACCAGCACTATGGCATTATAACTAAACCTCATCTGATTTATCTAGAGCAGAGGTTCTTGCTCTGCACATTTCAGTGTTTTCCCTCCTCTCACACACGTAGCTACTTACACCGGCTAATCAGGCTTTTTAAACAGTTGGATTTGTTTAATCAAGTGTATCGGGAGCATGATAAACTGAAGGGGTCTCAAGAGTTAAGACACATTAGTTGATCAGTTATTCTACCGTCTCCTTTAAATTTTGTTGTCTGTTCCACCCTGCCTGGTTTTGATGAGCAGCTGTTGTTATGACTCTAAACTCCTAAACACCTAAATGCATTACGTTCAATAGGATTTTTGCCTGCATCCTCTAAATCTTATCCAAACTCCCAACATCACAGTTGCCCCGTTTCTGTTTCATTTCTTAGAGCCATCATTATCACCAAAGGCTGTGTGGGCATTATCAGGGAGCTTGCTCAAGCCTTATATGGTCTCTCTCTCTCACACACACAACACTCTTTCTATTGCTACATTGTTAGAGTGTCGTCTTTTTTTATTTGGAGAGACAGCAGTTAAATTTAGCACTCTTAATCTCATTGCTCTAAATACCCCACAGTTGGGAGACCACTGTTCACAATTGCTCTGAAGCCTTTGGGACAAATCCCCTTGTCAGACAGTGACAGACCCCAACAAAGAGTATAGACCCTTCTGTTACCAAACAACAGAGCAAGCAGTGTCTGCCTCTATAACGGGCACCAGACACAGTTGATGGTTGTGAGGAGCAACTTCATGAGAAGTAATCATCATCCTGCTTTTCGCTGCCCTTTTTATTGCCTCTCAACAAAGCCCTGCTTGTGTTGTCCCGTGTGAGGACCTGACAGAGCAGGGATTACAGTGGGATTAGAGCACATCCTGGTTTCTTCATGCGGAGATAACCTGCCTGTCAGCGCGAGGCTAAAGCTCATTAGACATTCCCTCCCACCCAACTGTCTGTCTGAGCATAAGACCCTTTCAGCTATAGCACCAGATTCCAGTTAGCATGCTTCCACATAGCTTCATAACTAGGAGTAATAGCTAGTAATAGGAGTAATAGTTGAATAGCCACCTTCACACCATCAGCTATTCAATTACACCTATTTTGGTTCACAATCATTTTTATGATATTAAAAAAAGGATGCACTGAAAGACTGTGAAGTCAAAGATTTACACCCCTTTTCACAAATAAAGCCGAAGCACGGCAGAACGGAAGGAGGGGATTTTCAGCTGTGAAGGTTTTTGAGCAAATGCGAAAACGTGTATTCAGTTACTCAATCCAGCTGATGTTCATCAGATGTTCATCCACCTGAGTCAAAGCAAAAGACATGATGTAACACAGAGGGTAAACAAATCTCTCACAAGCTTTTATTCTGTGAATACAAAATTGTTGCCTACAAAAAAGGCAAATCCTGTATATAAAAGAACAGTACAGCTCCATTTATACTACCACTGAAGAAGGATTCATAAGTATATATAGTCATGGCCAAAATTGTTGGCACCCCTGAAATTTTTCCAGAAAATCGAGTATTTCTCACAGAAAAGTATTGCATTAACACATGTTTTGCTACACACATGTTTATTCTCTTTGTGTGTATTGGAACAAAACAAAAACAGGAGGGAAAAAAGCAAATTTGACAAATTGTCACACGAAACTCCTTGCTTGGTAACGTCATGGATTTTGTTCAGATAAAATGCAATAAAGCAGTAAAAATATGACCTAGATAAAGTGCTGAAACTGCTGCCCACTATATTGGATCAAAGAAATGTGTGAGTGGGCAAGAACTGCAGCTTTGTAGAAATTACTGTTCTGCTGTATTTGTTCCTACATGGTAAGAAGAGAGACGGTTTCACAGACGTGACCACGTTTCTTGAATTTTCCTTTAACCTGATTTCCTGTAAGAAACTCTCTCTTTCTTTCTCTCTTGTGTAAATAGTGAGAAACCAAGGGTCTCACAGCGAATGCTTATTAACTGTGGGTTAAATCAGTGTTTTTAACAGTGTAATAAAGGATACACACTTTCATAACTGTTTGTCTCATTCTGTGTTTCTTTAGCTATTGGGATCTATTCAAATTTTAAGGCTTAACATTCAGTATCTACCTTGAGGTATTTAGTAACTACTATGAAGCTAATATACAGAGTAATGAGAATGAAGTACAGAAATGTATGTCTGCATATAGGTCCCTTATGACGTACGGGATTAAAAGCCATGACTTTTGGAAAAGGCCCAGTAAATGTCCCTCATTATAGCCCCTGTAAATCCATATATAGATATAACCAGCATCGAGCAGAAACAGGCCTCTAGGGTCACAAGCATCAACTTAATGGCCAGAAGGAGAAAACCGAAGCCCTTCAGTATGACCATCACGTCTGCGGAGAAACAGGAGGGAGTTCACACTCTGCTGGACTCAGGATCATCACCTCATTGGTGGTAAATGGACTGCAGAGCACAGGGGTGTGTGGTGTAGCGAAGCACAATATAGGAAGACACTGTTCAGCTGTCCAGCTGGATGGAATGAGCATGGCAGCACAGAGCAGAACACAAGGCACCATCAGAGTGGAATAGAAGGAAAAGATGCCCACATTCTGAGGCAGAAAGGTAACAAAAGGTGGTCTCAGGTAAAAGAGAATAATCGGGTGAACCCTTCATAAACACAGATGATACACTGTGACATCTATGGCTTAGTGCAGTGGTTCCCAGCCTGGGGTCCGGGCCCCCTTTGGGAGGCGCTAGAGATTGCAGGGGGTGCGCACAATTTAGTCTGCACTGAGGTTACCAAAATTATATTTGTAGACATTAAATTCACAAAATCCCAATGTCTGAGAAACATAAAGTTTGTCATGCAGCGCATAGTCACTGATATCAGTTTGCATCTGTGTTTGCAAGTGCTGTGCATCAAAACAGTGGAAGTACAGAAATTCAATGCTTGTCATATTGATGGCTGAAGATAAAACGAAGGTCTAAACTCTAGAAGAGGAAATCTTTTTCTTTCCAAACAGACAATAGTATTCTAAGAATCAGTGCTGAGCACCTTGGGCCTTTAAAAAGGCTTTACCTTGACCCACGTCTGGCTTGTACTTATATTTCTTGAACATTGCGTGATTTCAGCAGTGCAGATATAAAAATAGAAATAGCTCAAAGACCCTTTGGACCTGGTCATTGGAAAGGCTTTCCATTCAAATCTCTTATCATTCAAATATCTTTAAAATGCACATACACTACTTTCACAGCATTGCTGGAGAGGACACATTGAACCAGGGTGATTTCTAATGAAATGGACCAGGTAAGCACATGCATGTGGGTGGAATAACCACTGTTATTTCACCCACATGCTGTCAGGGTCGAGGGGGCTAACCCTCGACCATGAACTCCGTCGTGGCATGGAACAAGGACAGGCAGGAAGCCAGGAATCCATGCTGTGATAACTTTATTTACAGAAAACAAAAAGAACATAAACGGGCACGTGAGTAAACACAAACAGGACTTAAATACTGAACCAATCAGTAACTAAACATAAGACGGTTGGAACATAAGAACACGTCACACAAGCAGAACAGAACATGAATGCCAAAATAAAAGCCCTAAAAACAAGAACAGAAAACAAAATCAAACTGAAAAGCAGCAGCCACTAACGGCCGCCGACCGAACCGTGACCCCCCCCCTCAAAGCCGCCACTCCGGGGCGGCAGGGCCTCAAAACCGGGCCCAACCGAACCCACCCCAACAAAGAACACACCAAAAGGGCGGGCGGGCGGGGGACAGCGGGGACAACGCCCCCGTTCCCCATCCGTGTCGTTCCCCCAGTGTCCATGTGGCCGGGCTGGCTTCCCCTCAGCCCGGGCGAGGCGGGTGTGGACCATAGGATGCTCTCCTTGTCAAGGGACCCCGTGAAGTCCATGGCGGCGACCCCGCCTCCAGGAAGGCCTGGCAGCCCCCTCCGAGGGGTTGGTCTAGGCTTTCCTCCTGCTTGGTCGAGCCCCCTAGCTCTAGGCTAACCCCCTCCGGCCAACACCCACCCACCCCTAGCACTTCCCACTGTCCCTTGTCAACCCAGCTCGACTGACTGCTACAGGGCTAATGCTACCAGGGCTAATGATATCAGGGCTAAGGCTACCAGGGTGAAGGCTACCAGGGCTAAGGCTAACAGGGATAAGGCTAACAGGACTAGGCCTACTCACGGGGGCCTTATTCCTGGGGGCTGGTGTGGGTCGCTGCTTCGGGGAAAGCAGCTGGTCAGGTTCGGGGCTTGGAGGGGGTTGATGGAGACGGGGTGCAGGCATGGGACGTGGCCTACTCTCTCTCAACGCGCGGTCTCCGTCCTTCGGTGACGTGGGGGAAACCGCCTCCTCAGGCGGACTCGGAATCGGTGCGTGCACTCGCGGCTCAGGATTCACCGCCTCCTCAGGCGGACTCGGGGTCGCCGCGTGCACTCGCGGCTCAGGATTCACCGCCTCCTCAGGCGGACTCGGGGTCGCCGCGTGCACTCGCAGCTCTGCGACCGCCTTTGTTGGTGGTGAGTTTGGGGAAGCCGCAGGCACTCTTCGCTTCTTCCTCCTCCGCCTTGTTCTTGGTGGGGAAAGGGGGGTGGCTTCCAGGAGGTCCTCGTCCTCCAACCCCAACGGAAGGTCCTCCCAGGGTAACTCCCAGGGGGGTCGGTTGCTCCGGAAGAGAGAGACCTCAACCCGGCTGTCGCCCTCTTCATACAGAGCTGCCCACAGCCACTCCTTCGCCCAGGCGTTGAGGGCCTCGTTCCACCTGCGGTTTTCTTCCTGTTTTTTTTGTATGGTCTATCCATCTGTCAGAGTCGAGGGGGCTAACCCTTGACCATGAACTCCCTCGTGGCACGGAACAAGAGCAGGCAGGAAGCCAGGAATCCATGCTGTGATGACTTAATTGAAACAAAAACAAAAGGAACAGAAACGGGCACGAGGGCCACCAGGATACAGGAACGAGAAACAGGAACGAGAAACAGGATATAGTGCATCAAAATGAGGTGATGGATAGATAACGTGAGTAAACACACACAGGACTTAAATACTGAACCAATCAGTAACTAAACACAAGACGGGTGGAACATAAGAACACGTGACACAAGCAGAACAGAACATGAATGCCAAAATAAAACGCCTAAAAACAAGAACAGAAAACAGAATCAAACTGAAAAGCAACGGCCACTAACGGCCGCTGACTGAACCGTGACACATGCATGTGCTTACCTGGTCCATTTCATTACCTATGTAAGTTTTAAAAAAGTTTTTTGATTATGTGTTTATAATGTATATCTTAAACATCTTTAATTCTATGTAAAGCGTCTTTGAGTATCTTTAAAAGAGCTCTATAAATAAAATGTATTAAAATGTAATAAATGTAATAAAATGTATAATTATATTGTATGGACAACTAGCATTAGCTGGGTAGTTACAGTGTCAATGTTATAATTAGTTCTGCTGTCACAATGATGGGGTGCTTGTAAACTTTCCACTCATTTTGATTTTATGCTCAGTTGTTCATGGAGGGTGTTTTTAGACACTATTTACTCTTCTCTGAATCTGTCATTTTGGTTATGAACCAAAAGAAGTGCTTTCAAATAGCAGGAATACCTTTCACTGTTCTCGCCTTGGAATACAGGAAAACTATGATATGACAGTAGCTAATTATATAGAGTGCTGCACTACTCTACAGTGATGCTTTGGTTTAGACGTAGTTGGAAAGGAAGTATGAGTACCAAACAAACACCTTATTGATGTGTGCATGGGACTATATGAAGGCCTACATGTGCGTATCTGAATTGTATCTGATGTATTTCTTTCTATCAGAAAGGCAACTGCACTATTATCGCATAGTGAATAATTCAAATGAGCATTGTCTGCATAACATCATAAAAATTTCCACTTGAAAGGAATGTGATGCAAATTTTAGCGATGTGCATGCAGGGATATGTCTTTTTTTCTATATGCGTCATAAATAGCCTTCGATAAGTGTGTAAAAAGGACTCTTCACAAATGTACCTGTTAATCTGAAAAGAAAGGGCACCGAAGCAGTTTGTATTAGAGCGAATCACAAGACACTGCCTGCATTATGCTGGAATATTTACAAAAGTTGCAAAAATACTGCCATCCTTATACCCAAACTTCTATAAATACATTTTGATAATGTGTGCTTTTACACTGCTTGTGGTTCCACCTGCACATACATAAATTACATTTTGTTGATTTTTATCTATTCTTAGCAATGCATTTGCTGACTGAAATCCCTGCTGACTTTCATGGACCTATAACAACTCATGAGTGAGAAATGAAGAATCCCCACCACAACTTTCAAATAAACTCCTTCGTTTTCTATTTATAAGGCACTTTTTGGCATTTTGTTCTGGACATACACATTTATCTTGTGTTATATGTAACGTATATATTTATTAGTATTGGACCGTTCCATAGATTTCATTTCGAATTTGCATGTGAATTATTAGTGTTAAATGTTTTTAAAGATAATGTTTTTAAAGATAATGTTTTTGAACCAGAACAATAACCTGTGTTCACTTATATCATCTGTTCTGCCTAGTTTACTTGGCTTTTAAATATCTTTAAACATTAAAAAACTGAGCTTAGTTTGCTACAGTTTATCTCGTGTGTGCATGGATGTAACAATGTGATGGAAAAGATTAATTAAAACCACTCGATTGGCTCGATGACCAATACATGCAAACAGAACTAAGGTTTGTGAGGCGATGGACCGATGCCCACGAGCTTAAAAACACACAGACACAGACAGAAAACCAATCACAGAACATAATCAATATAACTAAACATGAGACAGCTGAAACCAAGATACAAGAAACAAACGTGCAGGAAATCAAAATAAAAGTCCCCAAAACAAAAACAAAACAGTGGCCCTTACCGGCCACTGGCCGAGCCGTGACACAACCTTTGGTTTTAAATGTATAATTACAGCAAATCAGACAAATAAAATTAAACTAGACAATTAAACAGATCATTTCTTAATATGCAGAAAGATGTATTTTACAGTCTCAAAAACACATTATCTATTTTCAAACAGTTGTATTTCATAAAGGAAGGAAGTTTGGTTAGCCATGACCTCCTTAAATCCATATACTGCATATGGAACTTTTCTTGCTATCTAAAACAGGTGTGTGGACCTCCGGTCCTGGAGTCTCCAGCATGTTTTTGATGATTTCCCTTCTCGGAAACACCTGGTTCACCTCCCAGTTAATTATCAGGTTTAGTGAATGTGTTTGAGGAGGAGAACCATCAAACTGTGCTGGACTTGAGTTGGACACCCCTGATCTAAAAGTATTAGGAGAGTTTCAAAAATCAAAAGAAGTTATTGAGATTAAAAAGAATTTCTGAATGGACCTCAGAGACAGGGTAATCATTTTCTTCCACTGCTATGAAGAAGAAAATAATCTATGAATGAGAGCTCGTGAGCATCTGCACTCTGATGTTATGTCAAGGGGAGTAAAAGTTATGAGAAAAGAGCGATGGTTATGTGTAGGTGTGCTGGAATATTTACAAAAGTTGCAAAAATACTGCCTCCTTATACACAATCTATCTATCTGCCTGTATGTCTATCTGTCTATATATCAGTCATTCTATCTATCTATCTATCTGTCTGTCTGCCTGTCTGTCTGTCTGTCTGTCTGTCTATCTGTTTGTCTGTCTGTTTATCTGTCTATCAATCTACAAAACTATTTGCCCCCTTCCTGATTTCTTATTCTTTTGCATGTTTGTCACACTTAAATGTTTTCTCATCAAAAACCGTTAACTATTAGTCAAAGATAACATAATTGAACACAAAATGCAGTTTTTAAATGAAGGTTTACG
>JBBPDC010000038.1:16174646-16189200 GCA_037974485.1 Hemigrammopetersius urotaenia
CTGAAATGTCGTTGTGTTTCTGAAATGTCGTTGTGTTTCTGAAATGTCGTTGTGTTTTGCCCTTCAGGGCCACCGTACTGTAGGCTTCACTTTTATGTAATTGTTAATGTTGCTGGCTCTTTACATCATATAACAGACAATATACAACAGCCTACTCATTAAAAGGACATCGTTATGCTACGCATGTCACAATTTGTCCCATATTTTCGGCACTGATGTTCTGTTCAGGACTGTTTTTTTCTCTGAGCAAATAAACACTAAGTGCTCAAACACTTTCTCAGGAGCCTAAAACTTATGCACAGAACTAAGTGAAAGTGAAGTGAAAGTGACCATTTGTCATACGTGAACACACCACAGCACACAGTGAGAACAGCACGAAATTCCTTTTAACCCATTCACCAAGTGAAGCAGGGGGCATCTACGAACACAGCGCCCGGGGAGCAGTGTGTGGACACAGTACCTTGCTCAGGGTACCTCAGCGGTGCCTAGCGGTCTTGGGAATCAAACCCGGACTTTCTGGTTGCAGGGCGAATGCCTTAACCACTAGGCTACCAGCTGCCCCATATATGCTGAACTATATATGCACGTATTCAGAGTTTGAGTTCTTTGAAAGACAGACAGTCAGAATCAAGGCATGTATATCTTCAATGGAGGAAATAATTATTTGACCCCCAACTAAATTTGTAAGTTTACATATTTACTAAAAAATGAACAGTCTCTAATTTATAAGGTAGCCACTCCGTTGCTACCTTGGCAGTATGTTTTGGGTCATTGTCATGCTGGAAGACCCACAACCCATCTTCAGTGTTCTGGCTGAGGGAAGCAGGTTCGCGTCCAAGATTTTATGGTACATGGCCCCTCAATGTGGTGAAGTCATCCTGCACCCTTAGAAGAAAAACATCCCCGAGCAGAATGTCTCCACCTCCATGCCTGACTGTGATAGTGTTCCTCGGGTCAAACTCAGCATTTCTCTTCCTCCACGGCAGGTCCAGTTGATGCCAAAGAGCTCAATTTTGGTAACCAAGCCTGCTCTGAATCATTTAGATGTTTACTGGCAAACTTCTGGAGCAGGTTGGACCTTCCGAGCACTAAGATTTCAATCCATTATGATGTAGTTTATTACTGTTGGTGTTCTTAGTGTCCATTATGATGTAGTTTATTACTGTTTCTTCCATTTCTGAATAATCACACCAACAGTCGTCACCTTCTCACCAAACTTCTTGTTGATGGTCTTGTAACCCATTTTGGCCTGGTGCAGGTCAACTGTCTCTTCCCTGACGTCCTTTGATGCTCTTTGGTCTTGTCCATGGTGGTGGAGAGGTTGAAATGTAAACTGATTCTGTGCACCGATGTGCTTTACATACATAACGTGTTCAAATCAGGAGTTTCTGTAATTGATAGATTGATTGTAATCTGTGTGAACACGGACACACAGCCAGTCTGTGGGGGCCTGAAGTCTGGGTTGTAGGGGATCAAATACTTATTTCACTCAATGACATGCAAATCAATTTTATGTAATATGTTTTTTCTTTATATTTGGTTGATATTCTGTCTCTTTCCATAAAAATGAAACTACCTCATGAATTAGAGACCGTTCATTTTCTTGCAAGTCTGCAAACTATAAATATTATTTCCCTCACTGTAGGCACAACACCAAAAACAATTTAACTACATTTAATTCTAAATTATAAGAAACAGTGCAGATGCAAGGAGCATGATGAACTTTCCACTTAAGGTACTTAGTAGTAAGCATAAACTAGTGACGGTGGCTATGCAGGTAGGAAAAGTCACCACTGGCACGCACACCTCAGAGAGATGGGACATCATCATGTGAAAGTATAATGGCTATTTTTAGTTCCATAGGGCCACAAATCAGATGTTAGGCCTTCTTTCAAGCTCCTAAATTACATATTTTATATGCCAAAAGACAGATAAGACCACTATTCCACTAGTAGTGTTTTATTTTGACTAAAGAAAGGGCAAGTCGTGGCTTCGAGGTCACTGAAATGATGAATTCGAACCATTATGTGTTCGCATTTTATGTAACCTTCACATGCCTGCTACTTTCAACGCCACATTCATTTTTGTGTCTTAGAGCCTGAATGCACTTTCATTTACAACTTCAATCCATCAGACATAAGTACTGACAGGGTTGGGAAACACAGTATGAATGGAACATGTGAAAAGGAACCAGATGTTACATGTTTATATTTATTTGGATTCCCATTAGGTGTATTCTTCCACAACACTAAAACATGAAAACTGGGTAATATTGCAATGTAAAGCATAACATTAACATTTCAACTGGATTATAGTAACAAGTTCAGTGTTAGAGACAGACATCAACTGTGAATATGTTGTTGTAAAAGCATCTGTGGTCATGCTGTGCTAGTAAAATTATTTGTATAAAAGTGTACATGGTACCTTAAGATGTCTATATCTGGATCTGGACATTTCAATATTTTATATATATATATATATATAGTACTGTGCAAAAGTCTTAGGCACCTGAGAAAATGATGCTTAAACAAATACAAACAACATTAATACAGTAAATGGTGGTTTTATGTGTGGCAAAGTGTTCGCTGAACCATTTCCACACCTCTTTCCTCATGGAACCCCAGTATTACCTGCAGCTCCATCAAATCCCTGGTTCGGCTCTTTTTACTGCAGGAGATTAAATTAGGGGCTGATTATGGAATTTTATTCATTCACCCAATGACTGGAGGCCCTGAGCAGAAACCTGGATCCAAACCTGTGTTCTTCTAACAGCTCACAGAATATCCACTACTGCTTAGAAAAAAGAAATCTTGATACTTTTTACTGCTTGTTTGTTTGCATTTATTCTAATATTCAGCTATTTTTGCTGCAGAAAGAAGCCACTGCTGATACAATTTGCACAGGAGCCTAAGACTTTTGCACAGTACTGTATATATATATATATATTTGTTTCGTATATATATATATATATATATTTTTTTTTTTATTTTTTATTTTTTTAACAATTTAGCAGTAATGTAATGACCAATATATATATATGTGTGTGTATTTGTATGTGTGTGTGTACACAGTCCTCATATATTAAATAATTAAGTGGACTAAAGTAACTAAACTGTTCATTCATGTGTTCCTTACAGGTGGTAACATCTATTTATACCTGCTGCTGAATGTGTTACATCAGAAACAATGTCCCTCCTGATGATCCTTGCACTAAGTTGATGGCAGTCACACGTTTTCTGCTTATTTGCACATGTTCTCCACACGTGGTGCATGCACCCAGACAGGCCTGAAGAGAGGACAATGGATCTATGAGCTTTACCCTTTCCACTATAAATTGATTTCCTTTGGCAGATTTTTACGGGGGGGAGCTACTATTCAGAGCATTTCTACAGAATCAAAGAGAGCTATCAAATGTATGTAATTGGTTAAGTTTTGCCAAAGCAAATGCAGGAAAACTGAGTAATGCTTTTTCCCTCCTCTTCTTTTTTCCATTGAAAAGTATCTTTGGAAATACTGCCTGCCTATTTTTATGCATCAGCACGGAATGGGATGTTAAATGTTATGTTCGTAAGATCATGTTTATAAAATGTATTTTGGTATTTTTTACAATTACTACTTATCCATTGTTTATTTTTAAAAATGTAAATTGTTCATTTATATAAAAAATATATATTTTATATTATTGACAACTCAAGAAAAGGCTTTTAAGACTCACAAATGAAAGAAGATCTTTCGTTACTACAACTTCCATTCTGAGCGACCCATTTTCCAGCCGCTTCTCCTCTTTCCATTTCCTATTTATTTCCATTTCCATCTCAGAGCGAGAAAAACTCATTCCCTTTGCCATGTCTGGATGTGCTGAAGCAGTTGTGAGGTTACTCTAACGCGGCACGTGTGGAAAGCTGCTCATTTCCTGACGAATGTCAGGTGGGTGATGGGACACGTGTTGTCCCCTGTCCCTGCAAACACAGCTCTGCTTTCCCTGATCACTCAAAAGCCAGTTTCCACTTCTTTTTCACACTGAAACTTCAACACTAGCCTTAAAAACAAAATCATTTCAGCAATGTCTGTATGAGGCACTTCAAAAAGTAGCTAAAAATCATTATGTGTGGACAACACATAACACAATTACTCAAACACAACTCACCTGTCCATTTCTACTCCTTTCGTTCATGTATGTATTTATACAATATGGTTAATAACACCAACAATGAAAAAATGCTTAATAAATATTCCATTGCTTGTTTTTCCATTACATTTGTAATGCCAGCCTGAAGAGGGCAGCATCAAGGGTTGTAGTACCTTTGCATGCATAATAATAATAATAATAATAATAATAATAATAATAATAATAATAATAATAATAAATTTTATTTATAAGTGCCTTTCACAACACTAAATTGTCTCTTTACAGAAGTTTTTCAGAAATAAAAATTAATGAATATATCAATTAAATTAAGAAGAGTTTATAATCCTTCTGTTATCCCCATGTGTTCAGAGAGGGCGTTCCACATTGGGGACCTTAAGCGCAGTTAGTTTAAGTGTACTCTCCACGGTTATGGCGGGCCTGATGATGATCTTTAGGCATGATGGTGACTCTCTTGGCATGGATGGTGTACAGGTTTTTGTCCTCAAACAGACCCACCAAGTCTCGCCTCGTTGGCTTCTTGCAGGGCCATGAGATCGGTCCTGAAATCCTGAGCGATCTCACGCACCAGGTGCTAGAAGGGCAACTCCTGGTTCAGCAGCTCAGTGGATTTTTCGTAACGGCAGATCTTTCTCTGAGCCACGGTGCCGGGCCTGTAATGGTGAGGTTTCTTCACGCCACTGGTGGCTGGAGCCCTCTTGGCCTTCGTGGCCAGCGGCTTCCTGGGAGCCTTACCAGCATTGGATTTGCAGGCGGTCTGATTTGTTCTTGCCATAGAAGCGAAGTCAGATGGTGTTTTGCCACGGGAAAAAATAGCAAAAATAATAATAATATATATAGATTTTACAATACTGTGTATTGCTCTGATGAATATATACATTAAGTAATAAAAATGTTTAAAAATATCAAACACGCCAGATGGAGCGTCGTCAGTCTCGCCTGTGTTCTCATAACTAACAGCTAAAACCAACATGCCAGAAAGATCAAAAGTTCATTCTCTGACAACTTTCCTAAAACTAATTATTAGTTACCTGTGCCAGTCTGAAGCATTCCACAGTATTACCTTCATCGAACTAAAAAAAAAATGTCAGGCTGTTCAATAAACGGTCGCTATCCTCTCAGACACTGTAGGAGATTTCGCAGAATGAATTAAACTTACCATATCAAACCACATCGGTTCTGTTCATTAGAAGTGTTTAGCAGTGGCTTCAAAAATTACTGAACACTCAGCAGCTTGTCCTGTGAAATACATTAGCTAGTAGCATAAAACTGGCTAAATAGATTTAAATACTACTCATCAAGTAAACAATTTTGAAATACATTCAGCTCAACCTGGAACCTGGAACTTTATTCACATAATTCACACACAGCAACTGCTAATCTCTTACAATGGCTCCAAATGATAGATTTAAAATATAGATAAATCTAAACAAATGAAAACTTCATGGTGTTTAACATGAGAATGAAGGAGGGGCTAAGAGCATTGACCTCATCGTCAATGTTGAACAAAGATAAAGAAACAGTGCAGCTGGAAGGAGCATGATGCACTTTCCACTTAAGGTACTTAGTAGTAAATGTAGGCCTAACTAGTGATGGTCGCTATGCAGGTAGGAAAAGTCACCACTGGAATGCACACACACCTCAGACGACTTGTTGCTAGGATACGGCACACTCTTCTGTGCAGTCTTACGTCCTTAGAGAGCAACTCAACTATGACCATGACCATGAGTCCATGAGTCTATCATTACAACACAACCTCATTTATTAGTTTTATAGTCAGGGATTGACATAAGGTATGCATGCAAGAATTGGCGTATGTGGTACAACAAATGCGCACGAGTTTTCAGTCTTCATGGCGCAAATATGTCCCTAATCAGAAAAACTTCATACTGGATCTCTCAGTGCCACAACTCAGGAAAGGTAAACCTTAAAAAGAAAAATAATAATGACGTTTTAAAATATGGTTCTTGCCGGTTCGTGGAGCCTCGCTTCTGCACCAATCAAAATTCAATCAGAGCAACGCTTTCTCAACGCTTTTGTAACTGCGTGCCCAACCCCCTCGATACAAGACGAGACCCGTTCTCCAGTCCAGAGAGGCAGTGATCTGCCCCTGTTCCACGGATCTGAGACGCTTTTTCTCACTCGAAAGCCACAAAACAGAAACAGGCTGAACTCAGAATCTCGCCCCGAGTGGCTCTGCCAGCCTGCCTTCCTCATTTCGACCAGTTAGTGGTGAGAAAGCAGACACACCATCATATTAGAGCGGCCATAAGGTATATATTTTTTAATTTGGCTGCATACCAATTCATTAATGTAGGTACTCATTACAGTACTACAACAAAAATATTATGTGAACCCCTGATTATAATTCAGTTTTTGTTTTAACATTGTTGAATCAGCATGGTAAGGAGCAAACTGGCAGGCTTGCATACACCCTACAGTGTTATTAGAAGTGCACTGGTGCCATGAATAATTTACGTCAATTCAGCGATTGATCACGGCAGTTTATTAAACGAATGACATCCTGACATTCCGCTCTGCGCAGAGGGCAAACATCCACTATTGTTAAAAAAAAGGAGGTCAGGAAATGCTGAGAACAAGCTGAGGCTCCGATTTGCTTCCTACGTCACCGTTTTAAAAGCCCTGATTCCAGGCAGGACACAGGGAGTACAAAAATTGTGCATGGCACTGAACAATCACGCACATGAGTTACAGCCATAAACACAATAAAGTGTGCTTTATTACAAACTCCTACATTTACCACATCTTTTTCTTCTCATCGGTTCACTGGTATGAGCTGTTATTGAACCATCCCCACATTACCTCTAATAACATTATGATATCTAATGATATCTAATGATATCTAATGATATCTAATATCTCATAATCTAATATCTAATAATAGGGATTTGGTTGCAGGCCTCTCTGAGCATCTTAATTCTCCAGTTAAATAAGACACAAATGAATTTCAGAGTTTCAGAGTGCTTGATGTAGCTCACTTTACTCAAAGGTCTATTTTGAAGCCTCGGGATATTACACATAAATGTGTTTTGGTAGTGTTCAAGGAAATAGAGGTGCGTTTATTATTTCATAAAGGACGAAACTGCATGTCTGTTTAGCACGTAGCTTGCAATACATGTGTTATGTTAATAAAGCATTCACAGGCAATTTTCTAAGGACACAAGACAAAAAAAGTGGCTCTTGACGTCATTGGCGAATTTCAAATGAGAAAACAATAAGCCCACAAATTCGAGGACAGCGGCAGTCCTAGATTGCACAATTTATTTAACCAGAGGACAATACTGCATGCCAACTGTATCTGTTACCACCCCAGTAATTATTATAGTCATTAGCCATGTGCTGCAGCATATCTGCCACATCTCTGCCAAGAGCTTTGTCTCTCAGTCTGCCTCTCATCAGCACAGTAAAATAGGGTTCTAGGACATGGTTGTCAAGCAAGAGCAAATTGCAGGGCTAAAGAGCAATGCCCGGCCCTCAAGTCCTTCCAGTTAACTGCCATTTTGCAGGACTCCCACCTGCTCAAGTGCCAATTAACATTAGCCCAGGAATGATTAGCTGTAGCCTCCTTAATTTCCAGGCAGCAGCATTGCCTCAGATTCTGAGCACTAGTAAAATGGAATGAGGCGCACCTCAGGGGAGCCTCTTTCAAATGAATGCAAAATCAAGCTCAATCCAATAATACATTTCTTGCCTGATGGGAAAGCTCTAAAATTAAAAACTTTTGTCCGTTATCTGTTAGGATGGAAAATTGGCAGGTGACTTATAAAGACAAAAGGGCAAAGTCAGAGGCTTTATCTGAGTAGGAGATGGTTCATTTTTAAAATAAGAAAGCAATCAGTAAACATGTCATTTACAATATGGGAAGACCTGTCCTTCAATAAAAAGAGTAAATTGCCTTGTTGTGGTAAAGGTACAGAAGAATAAGCTTTCATTGCGGAGATATGCACATTGGTATTAACTGAAACAGCCTGAAATGTGTGTATGTGTGTGACATGTTTTAATGAAAAATGCAAATGTAATCCAGCTAAAGTACTTCCAAATCTCAGCTTAAAACACGTTGATGCGAGTTGTGAACAGTCTCTATGTGTCACTATAACAAAAGGACGTTTTGCTGCAGTAGCTGGCATATATCTTGTCATTATCATTATCTTAAACAACATTTATGTTGAGTATATTTTTGAAACCACAATAGGTTATTTGTCGACCATCATAAAAAAGATATAAAACAAAACAACTGAAATATGCTGTTCACATATGTGGTATAAACATACTTGGGGATTACTTGTGAGGCGTTAAGTAAGATTGTCTCTCCAAATATAAAAATCATCTTTTCTGAGGGCAACTTTCATTGTTGGAAAAGCTGCAAAAATGAAGACAATAGAAATTCGCATTGAGCACTGTTAGATCCATCCTAAGAAGGTTCATCACAGCACCCTTTCTAGAGCAGGCTGTCCCTAAAAACTATGAATCAGAACAAGAAACCAAGAGAGACTACTAAAAATCCAGCCATCACTCTCAGAAGTCTGCTTCTGAGCTTTTGGTTGAAACTGGAGTGAAGGTGCATGGGTCCACAATTTGAAGAGCTCTCTATAACTCAGGCCTCTTTGGTAGGGTGGCAAGAAAGGAGCTGTTCCTTAAGAAGGTCCATATAAAAGCACAAGAAAGACCCAGTTAAGATGTGGTAGAGGGTTTCATAGTCAGATGAGACCAAAATAGAACACTTGTGTCACACTTCAAAGAGGTCTGTGTGGCATAAAACTAACATTGCTTATGCCTCAAGAAACACTGTGGTGAAATATGGTGGTGTTCATCTGCAGGGACTGGGAATCTTGTTAGAGTTGGATGAAAAAATGGATGAACACAAATAACCACATGATATTGCAGGAGAATGTGTACCAGTCTGCTATAAATCTATGGTATTTGAGAGGATTCATCTTTCAATATGACAATGACCCTAAGACAAAACGATACTGGAATGACACAAAAACAGAAAGGTCAATGTTTTGGAGACCCTGATTTGAAATCTGAAAACTGTTGTCCAGAGGCTATATTTGCGAGCCACTGTATGTGTCATATGCATGGGAAAAATGTTTCTCTCTCTAACAGGTTATTCATTGATTTTAAACAGGTGCCTCAGATTAAACAGGTGATTTTAAACAGCTGCATCAGAAGTGTATTAGGGGACCTCTAAAACTGGCAGCAGTCAGAACAGCTATACGGAGACAAATGTGTCAAAAACGTGCAGATTTTTTAGAATATTAAAAACTGTTCCAACTGCCAGAACACTTTTAGAGTTTGTGTAGGGAATCTCTTACCAAAATTGTATTAATTGAGCCACAGCCATTTGGCTGCCCATTTTAAACCCAGTGTCTCACAAGCAAAGCAAAGCTAGGTTAGGCAGTCTTAGTTTATGGGATTATCTACAGCCATATCAAAATGTACATACATTTCAGAAGAATTTCATATGCATTACTGGATGCAGTCACATTTGGCATTGTGTCTTACAACATATTGCAACTTGTGTGGCAATTTAATAAGAAGCCAGTTTGACTTGTAGTGGATTAAAGATATCTTGTAAATGCACTTCTTTGTATTTTGTATTATGCGTTTCAACAATATTAGAAAATACAGCTACAGTAGAAAATGTTGGTTTGTAATATTAAGCCTCTTGAAAAGGATTATGGCTTGATCTAACCTGATTTTGTTTTGCTTTTCTGTAAGAGTGCCTGAACTAGTCTGGGTGAGTTGTGTTGTCTGAATCTGACAGGGCTTCGCTCTGATCAGGCTGAATTGGGTTAGTGGGAGTGAGCTGAGGCCAGATTTATGGAACATTGCCAAACTCGTGACCCAGTTTTTCTCCTGCCCACAGCAGACCAGGAGATGGGGGGATCGATTCTGCAGCCCCACTGACCAGTCCCAGCACACCATGGCAACACTGAAAGTGTCAAATACACCATAACAAGGTTAAGAGCACATCCCTGTATCTTAGAGCAAATCAGCCTCAGCTAGAGGCTGTAGATTAATGTAGTAAAAAAACATCAAAGACAAAGTGTTATTTGTTTTTCACTCTTCACTGCTTTTAAAGAGCAAAGGAAACTGCAATAAATTGAAAAAAGAGCAAAGTATGTCTCTTTAATAAAGAAGCTCCTTATAAGCTGGATAAAGCACAGAGTACGGAAAGAGAACTTGGATGGAAACCTCCTAGTGTCCTTTTTTCATTTGGAGAACAAAATGGACTGTCTGGGCCCCACGGACCCATTAGGCCGTTACTGGCCTGCCTCTACACACAGCAGTCCTAGGATTGCATTACAGATTGAAGACTTGTAGTGTAGTGTAGCACCTCACTACTGTTGCAGGTCTACTTTTATGAAAGTTCAAAAGCACCCTGAAATTTTCATGACTGAGCATCTCACTCAAAGAGGCCAGACTTTGAGCCTAAACTTCAAAATGTGTTTTGAATCAAAGTGGATTTAGTGATTGGTAATTATTGAGTAAACAAGTCAATTTCAAAAGGCATGGCTGCTGCTGGTGCCTTTGGGACCATTCTATGCATGAATGTATTATTTACCGTGTTTGATAGTTTTTCACCTAAAATCCCTCCACAAATTCTCAAAGTCATGGACCTCAGAATCTCTGTTTTAAAAATGAGTTTCATTCCTAGCATTTTCCCTTTGGATGACCCTGAAAATTAAAGCCTGCTTTTATAGCTTTCACTCAGTATATCTGCCTCTTTTAAATAACATGACTTAGGTTAAGAATTTCAGCATGACGCAGGAAGAAATCAAAAGGGCTGAAAAGGCACCCAGTCCTAGAATCTCTATTTGGACTTTATCTCCACAATGGTCAGAGGTGATGCACACATGCCTATTGTGGTTTCTGCAGCTGAGACCTAGCAGCTGCATAATATTTAAATTGGTTGATCTTTCTGTTCATGGTTGATAATGGGATCAAACACAGAACCCTCTTTCACTTGACCACTGTTCTCACAGTTAAATAGGTGAAATTAAATCTTCGTAAGAGCTTTCTATAATCCAGGATCCCATGGCTCAATGCCTTACTTAGACTGAATCTAAACCCTTCTTTGCCTTAGAACCCTGTCATATCTCTCTCTCTCTCTCTATTGCTTTGTTGAGATGTCAGGTTTCTCATTCCTGGTTGAGCTTTAAAACAGGAATGTTGTGGCTGGCTAAGCTAGCATGGGGACGCTAGCGCCAGGGTACCCTCAAAGGGGGATTACTCGTGTCCACAGCTGTAAGTAAGCTAACCTGATAAAAGCAGCCTAAGGAAACTTGGTAGATTGCATTTCCCAGGCTTAGAAACCAAGGGCTAAATAATTTAGCCGTGAAATAACAGGCGGCTGTGGCGACCATATCATCCCTTTAAGCTCCACGGGCCTTCACCCTTCACAGATCCAGGTCATGCTGCTTCCATTACAACTGTGTAGAGTCTAAAATTCCCTCACTTGGACAGCACTGCCAGTACAGCCACTGGAATTGAGCAGCATGATGAACATTTAGTCCTTTTACTTTGTAAACTCGATCTGTCAACAAAAATGCCGCCTGGCGTCTGACGAATACTGCGCCTCTGTTTTTAATCTAAAACATCGTGAAAAGTGAGTAAGTAAACAATTTGTTTGTACAATTTGTCTCTCTTACCAATTTAAAACTATGTTGCAATTAAACTTCACTGTAAAAGCAGTGGCTGATATCATGGCCTGACTGAGGCCAAAGTTTGGAACATCCTAGTTTCTCCTAGGGAAAAAATATATTCTACCCAATTATACTTCGCGTGAGTGTATTATCGTGCTCATTTATTATCGTGCTCATTTATTATCGTGCTCATCAAAACACACAGTCTGATGTTTGGGCGCCTGGGACAAATCACATTTTGTTGGATGGGAGTGAAAATTGGTACACATCTATGGTGCACTCTGTACTTCTGCAAACGTTATGGCATAATTACTGTTTATTTGGAGAAAAAAAAACATTCAAAGCTCCATTGTAATAAAAAAAAAAAGTGAGCTGAACTGTGGGCCTCTTATGCTCTGCTAGTTTGTCCTTCATTTGCCATCTTTCATGAACAAAACAAATCATTTGGATGCAGATTTAGGTTCTCTGATACGTCAATGATCATTTCACCTGACCTTCTATTGAGATGGCACCCTTTATGTTTCTCTCACTCAGAATAAGGATAGAAAAGGGAAAACGCACGTGACAGCATTGTTATCTCCTGTAAGCCCACATTCTTTTCAAACACAGACTGATTTACTAACACAAAGAGCACAAGCACCGATGCTGCTGCACCGGCCTTGAGCTGCCCTCGTGCATGACTGCCTCTCAGCACAACAAAGCTTCTGTCTTATTACCATTTGAAACACAGCATCCTGTGACACCTCTCACATGAGCAGTGTAACAAACATAACTGAGATATAAAAAAGCCTGTAAATGAAAACAACTCAAGCAATGTGTTCTCTTTTTCTCTTTGAATGCAAATAAAAAGAAAAGTGGCATGCATTTTTAGGACTATTATTATGGGTTATTGCACTTTTCACTTCTGCTTCTTTTGTTATCAGACACACTTTGCTTATGTCACGTTATTACAAAATAGATGACATGCGCACAATGGATGCACACCTTACTTGCATGTTAGGAATGCACAGCGTATTGAAGTGTAAAATATTGTTGCAACATCTATATTCCCAATTCCTATATTGGAGAAGTGTACAGTACACAAATAAACCTGTGAAGTGAAAGTGATCATTCAGTCATACGTGAACACACCAGAGCACACAGTGTGAACAGCACGAAATTCAACCTCTGCATTTAACCCATTCACCAAGTGAAGCAGGGGGCAGCCATGAACGCGACGCCCGGTGAGCAGTGTGTGGGGACGGTACCTTGCTCGGGGTACCTCAGCTGTGCCTAGCGGTCCTGGGGAGTCAAACCCGGACTTTCTGATTGCAGGGCGAATGCCCTAACCACTAGGCTACCTACTGCCCCATAAACTTGGACGGCCATCAAAGACAAATCGAATGCATAACCGCCAGACAAGTCTGAATGCATGGCTTATGTGCTGGTAAAAGGCACTTCTTTCTTTCGTGGACATGGATTTGAAGGAAACCTGTGCAAAACAATGTGTGGCTATTACAAATTCTGAACAGTTTACTAAAGTTTGAGCAATTTGTGAAAGCCAGTTTTGCATTGCATTGATTTCCCCAGTATTTTAAAACCAGGTGCATGTAACAAAATATTGTATTGTTGAGAGACTTCCTTTAACAATAGCAGCAGATGCAGCTGTTACACAGAGGTATGAGCCTCAAACACGTGCTGAAAGGTTATCGTCTGAATAACACTTTTTTAAATTCTCAGATGCACGTGTGAGAGAAAGTGCAGATCTGAATAAGCTGTTTCATAAACCTCAACCAAAGTGGCGAGAAATAATTAATGAACAATGTTCTGTCTTCCTCATTGTACTTATATTTAATGCCTCATCTCTAGCTTGCTGACAGCTCTATTGATGCACTGTAATTTTTTAACCCTACATTTGCCAAGAGTGCGGTTTGTGGGCAGGGTAACATGTAAAAAGTCATAATCGTAATACACATAATACAGTAATACAGCATGCACGTTTTGCACTTGTGTTCATACATATATCTGGCCCTGAATGTTTTATTGTGTGCTGTGAGCATATGGTCTGTTGTTTGGATGGTTCAAGGCATTCATGTTAAGCATCTGCAAGAACAGGCAAAACGACTAGTAAGGTCAGTCCTTACTTATGTCACAACAACACTAATTTCAGTATACATTAATCCCTCGCTTTTCATGGGGGTTATGTTCCAAGAGCACCCGCGTATATTGAAAAAACGCAATGTTGTACAGTGTAAACCCTAAATCTGCCCCCAAATCTGTTCCCAGAACGCTTTAATTTCATTTTAAACTCAGTTTAATGCATTACCCTTAAAGAAAATGTAAAGGTAAACCCGTAATCGGATTTAAATTTAAATTCCCCACTGAGATACGCAAATGAAGTGTCTGAGTGCTTGCACCGTGGAGAAATCGTGCTTGGAGCGAAGGGGGATCAACCCTGATGTGGAATTCGAAAAAAGTGCTTCCAGGTCAGTAAACAATGGGGTGGTCAAAAATATTAGCCCCATGTTAATGTTTGCTTTCAAAACACACCTACACTAATTAACCAATCAGCTTTGAAACCACACCTGTGTCAATTGGCTTCCTAACAACACTCAATCAGCATAAAAAGACTCCCAAGGAAGAGGGCTCTTGAACACATGAGAGGGACTACTGTTACTGACCATGCCAAAGACAAAGGAAATCAGTCTGGAGCTCAGAAAGAAGATAGTTGAGGCTCATGATAAGGGGCAAGGCTACA
>JBBPDC010000038.1:16199060-16215074 GCA_037974485.1 Hemigrammopetersius urotaenia
GTGCCACAAACAGGAAGTTAATATCACCAACCATTCCCATTTTATTAAGGTGTATCCATATAAATGGCCCACCCTGTGTGTGTGTATATATATATATATAACTGGTTTATGAATATCGGTCGCTTTTTTAAACAACAGAAGTCTGTTGTTTCTACATACCATTTGCTTTAGGGACATGATGTTCACTCCTCTTAAAAGGCTGAAATGTTTGGTCAAGCTCTGTAATCATTTAAAAATGTAACATTTAATAACATTAACTGGAGATAAAATAAGATTTAAATAGTTGTCTGCCACAATTATACCATATTTTCTGAATGGTACTTCAGTCTCATATTAACAATATGCACATGGTGGTTCTGACTTATTTCCAGTAAAAGCTCAGCCATCTAAAATCTCTTCCACTATCCACACTGAAGTGTGTGGTATAGAAGTGTGTGGTTTGGGTTGTAGCTTTTGCTACATTTCCCTCCAATGTGTAAACCAGATGAAAATGGATGGTTGCAGTTTGGAGGAAGTATTTTAGAGTTAGTCTAAAGCTTGTAGACGGCATTAAAAAAAAAAAAGGAGAATGTTCGTAAACCAGTATCTGAGACAGGCCAGCAACTGTTAAAGAAGGGAATGGTTCCAACATTGTTTGAGTGGAACAATTTCAATTACTGACTTATAAAAATTCAGATTTATTTTTAAATAAAGACTTTATAATGAAGGCTGATGTGATCATATATTCGTTGTACTTGTAATTAAGTTCATAAAATACATTTATCCCATAGTGCAGGTCTCCAGTCAGTAGAGCAAGTACAGGGAGTCCTCAAGTGACGAGGGGCTCAACATATGACTTGCAAGTTTACGACGCTCACATGGAGGAACTAGTTTAAGGGCACATGGTGGAGGATTACGCAGTAACGTGCCGTATGAGTGAGGGAGCACGCTTAAATAAGCGCAAGTGTCCTGTTTGTGTTTCTTTGTTTGCCGACTTTTTGGCATTTATCGTGATATCATGACAAATTTTTTGTTCCATTTTTTGTCGTTTTTTCTTAGTTATGTTTATAGATTTTAAACTGTATTAGGATAGGTTTTTAATTTAGGCTAAGGATTTAGGATAAGTTTTCGACTTACACCAAAATTCGTTTTACATCACTGTCGTAGGAACAGATCTCAGTCATAACTTATTCGAAACATAATGGCTACATATCAACAGTATCAATACGGACAAAACGAAGTGGCAAAGTCTTCACCTGATGAATGTTTTCATTTTCATTTTTCACCTGATGAATGTTGAATATTATTCAGAACCTAACATATGCTCATAAATTATTTACTTTGGGAGGCCATTAGGAAATAACAAAAGTCCTTTTTGTCAGGATAGTATTGCTACCCGAGGTTTTTATAATGGAATTCTCAACAACAGTCAGCTCTAATTAATTTATTGGGGAAATAAAAATCCAGGAAAATATTATAGCCTCTTAGAACTAAATGTGAAACAAATACAAATGAAGAATAGCTTATACCATACTAACTCTGAACTTGATTAAACTATCTGGAATTTCAAACTCTTATGTTTGTCCCAGTCCAGAATATTTACAGGAGGTAAGATCAGATGCTCGAGGTGCCAAGGTGAGTCCTTGAGTAATGAACAGACCCATGGCTGTATTTATTGATCTGTCGCATTGCCCTGCCATAAGAACTGCCTCAGAAGAATCTGGCCTTTAACAAGCCCAAAACAACCCGAATGAGTGTCCTTGAGTAGGGGCAGCAATTCAGAGGAAATAAATCAGAAGAAACAAGGGAAGCGGGGGATGGGAGAGGAAGAGGACAAAGCAGCGTGTAAACAGTCCCAGCTGATCGGCTGACTAGAGCGCCATCTAGTGCAGTGCTGGGCAGAGCTGCATATCCACGCCTCAGATTCAACATGGAAATGATCAGAGGCCATAGATTATTTCAACGGTCTCGACACTTTCAGTGTAATCATTTGTCTTCAAAGGAACGTCCAGAACATCATGTAATGCCTTCTTTTCAACTGTTATTTCTTCAGCCTCTGAGAAAGCAGGCAAAGGCCTTAAAACCTCACTAATGATAGTGTTTGTCTGAGCAATCACTAAACTTCTTTAAAAAGCACATTTGTGCTTTACAGCGGGGTCTCTATGCACCACTGCACTGTGTGTGTGTGTGTGTGTGTATTGCGTAGCCAGAGAACTGTGCAGAAACATTAAGCTGGAAATCTAAACTGCCCTCCAGCACTAAGCCAAACCTGATGAGCAATACACAGGCATCCTGTTGTTTCAGCCCAAAAAACTCACTGACTCTCACACACACTCACACACACACCCTCCCCCCCAAAAAACCTCCTCTGTTAATCCCCCGTCACTGCTGCAACTCTACTACAGCTCTTAACAGTGCAAGCTCGAGGGAAACGGCCTTTTCACTGACACTTGATGGTCCGCACTCGTGGGGGAACACTTTGAAAGGGTAACACCTTCATTCGGCTTTTAATGTGCCCCAGTTTCGGCCCTGTGATGCTACCCAGCCACGAGACTGCATCGATCACTTGTTGTTCTACTTCCCATGACATAGTGGGATAAGTCATAGTGAAGTGCAACTGCTTTTTGAGTTTTAGTTTCTTCTTAAGCCTCACTAAGTTAGCTATCAAAGAGCAGTGCATGTGTGTGTGTGTGTACCTGTAAACTGGCTGCATCTCTCTGACAATTCCAATCACTGCCTCAGGAGAGAAATGTCTGAACTCTTGGAAGAGGTCTCGAATGTTGCTCTTATACTTTAAATCCAGGTCCAACTGCACAACTCGCTTCATCTCTGGAGGGAAAAGAGGACAGCCTGTAATTTGTGAATAACAGACAAACACACATGACTCAATGACTCAAACGGATGAGAACAGAGGTGTGGGTGTATGTTCTAGCAATGGAAGGCTTTCTCGCTCTATAAACTCTCTACATACCGCAAAATTTAATGTATCTCACACATTATGTCCAAATATACATCATCAACATCCATTCATCAATTAACTCACCCATAAGTGACAACTGGATTATGAGGTGGTCAGTACCTATTAAAAACTGTCCAAGGAAGGACAATCAAACCAGCAACAAGGTCATAAGCACCATAGTTTTATTGATCTATGTGTGGAGAAAGGCTATCCTGTCTGGTCCAATCCCCAAGAAGAACTACTGTAGCTCAGATTGCACAAAAAGTTAATGCTACCTACAATAGAAAGGTGTCCGAACACACTGGGCAGAGTACACATGCTTACCCCTATACATGCCCCATAAACTATACCATGGAGCAATAAGACATGGTCTATTAAAACAGTTTTGTTTACATCCTCACAACAGCCATGTGTGGGTTTAACTTAGGCATTATGAGAAGTGTGATGCTGTGGGCAATGTTCTGCCAGGAAATACTGTATCCTTACATTCACGTGCATGTAACTTGACATGTTTAATCTACCCAAACACTGTTGGAAAGTAAACATACCCCTTTACGACAACGGATCTGCTGTTAATGTCTTGGTGCCAGCTATCACCGCACACTTTCAGAGGTCTTGTGGAGTCTATGCTGGGTCAGAGCTAATTTGGCAGTACATGGAGACAGACATACAATTTCAGGGATGTGGTTTGAATGTTATGACTGCTCAGTGTATGTACACAAGTATCCAGTCACCATTCCTTATTGGTGACATTTTCACACTTCCCTTATTGCCGACACAAGTCTTCAATTATTCACACTGTCAATAGAATGGGATGCTCTGAAGCAACTGCAAATGAGCCACATTCTCTGAATGAGCAAGTTTGGGATGAGCTGGAGTGGTATTTGTGATCCAGAAACTATCATCCAAAATCAGTCCCCAACTTTACTGTGGTGGCTGAAAGCAATTTAACCCTCAAAACAGTACACACTCCACTACCCAATGAAGAGCCACCCCAGAAGGGAAGACGCTATTGCAGCAGCAAAAACGTATTAACCCCTTGATTTCAGAGGAATTGCTGGATGACCACAAATAGACATTTGCATTGCATTTATTGAACTGGTTGAAACTATTTTATTAATGTAAAATGAACAATTACATTTAGAGAACTGTATATGATTAAATCTGAGTGTGTACTAATCATCTACTGTGATCTACTGGTCATCTAATACAAGACAAATGTACACGTACATACAGACAGACAGGTAGGTAGATGGATAGATAGGTAGACACACATTAATGAAAGTATGTATGTATTTTATTTAAGCACTGTCAAATCAACCATACATTAACTAAACCATACAAACACTAATCCAGACATGGCCTGTTCTGGGCATCCCACAGACAATAGTGCTTGCTAGGAAAGGTAAACATGGACCAGACTAAGCATGTTGTAATTGGAACAATGAAGTTGGAGCAGCAGCTAGAGCCAGACACTGGGCCTAAGGGATTTTGGTCTGAAGTCAGTTCAAACAAGAGGCGGAAACTGACTGAAGCAAGCATGTCAACCGTGCTCTTTGCTCTTCTGCAAACACGGAAGCCAGCCACACAATAACTTCACACTTTATGCCACCAAGGCCAAAAGGGGAGATGAGCTGAGGTTCATCCACAGGGGACGACCAGGGACCTTGTTTACACAGACGTCTATACTAGGATCATACACGAGCTGAAATGTCACATGGTATTAAAAATGACAAGTAGGAATGTCACTATTGCTTACTTTAGAAATGCAGCGATTATTTTGGCCATGAATCCATATGTGAGAATTAAATTTTAATCATCAAAAGCATCCTTGTTAAAAAGAGTAAACATCGTACATCATACACATGCAAGCTCACAAGCTTCTCATGCTGAGGATTCCTTTTTTCGAGCTTCCTCTTGTGGTGGTGGCTTGCCTCTGGACCAAGCGGTCATGGGTTCGAATCCCATCTTCAACATACCACCAACTAGATTCCTGAGCAAGACCCTTAACACCAAGTTGCTCCAGGGAGAGACTACCCCTGTAGGTAGGGAATGGAAGTCACTTTGGACAAAAGTGCCTGATTAATGCAGTTAATGTAAATGTAAATGTGAACATTCAGACTGTTAAGAATGGCTCAAACTGACTTGAGGATACCCCTATTCTTTAAAATGGTGTAAACATTATAAATTGAGCAATCATTACATAAATGAGATGCTAGGGTACCAATTAAAACATTATGACAATGCTGAAGTAAATTTGTTCAGCGTGCAAGAGGGAAAAACAGGATTCCTGCTCTGTGGAGGTGCTAAGGCTTTAGGGCACCATGAGACATCAATGCATGGTGGGAGTACCTTAGAGGGACAACACTGAAAATATTTAATGGTGTGTTTGCGGTCTGCAAGACAGAACAAATTCATCTCACCAGGGCTCTTCAGCCAGGGGCAAAGCTAGATTCTCAGAAATGGAGGTCAGTGAAAAGTTCACCATGACCAGTGTTGCCCCTGCAGTGCTCACACAAGCATGAAGCACAGGATGCTTACATTTCACTCGAACATGCACATGATTGTGATACATGACTGTACACACACCCACAAATGTCTTACTTTGTGAAGTGACTCACTGGAGGATTTAGTTAGACATGAGAGTCTCCGTGTAAAACAATTTACATCTTTCAATATCGCAGCCATGGTAGATTTCAGAGCTAGCTTATGGCACTCTATCTACACTGACTGAATCAATCTAATCAATGTAACACTCAATTTCCCCATCACTTTAGCACAGGCTAAA
Organism: Hemigrammopetersius urotaenia; assembly: GCA_037974485.1. NCBI lineage: Eukaryota > Metazoa > Chordata > Actinopteri > Characiformes > Alestidae > Hemigrammopetersius > Hemigrammopetersius urotaenia. The sequence goes on from JBBPDC010000038.1 coordinate 16,204,787, forward strand.
AGACATAAAAACACTGCTTTCACTTCAATACACAAACAGAAAATGGCACTTAATTTTAAGGGTCTAAGAATACAGTGCGATCACAATACACTGGAATGCAAAAAATGTGAAGATTCACATCATAGAGATGTGCAATATCAGCCGTATTTTGTAAATGACAGCTAATTAGAGCTGGAAATGACAATTTTTATTGTTATCCTGAAATTCGGTCTCAGAATCAAAAACTCAACTATGCATTGAAATGGTCGTTATACCCTAACAAGAATCCCTAGCAGATGAGATGTCACTGTATTTTAGCACCAACTGCAGCCAGCATCCGACTTCTCATTTTTCTTTTACCGCTTTCCTATGTATTTTATTTATTCTTTTATTATCCATTATTTTTATTCCAGTAAATCACATTAAATTACCTTTTGTGAATAATTATGTGCTATATTGACTTTTTTGGTAGAAAAAATATTTTTATTTATAATTTGAGTAATACCCGAAGACCCACTGTGCCAATTAGACACCACAGCGAAAGAAGAAATGGCATTAGGTAGCAGTGTTGGGTATAACAAGTATAGCATATGTCACAATACATTTCACAATATATGGCAAGCTAAAACGGACAAAAAAAGGCCGATTTATATAAAAAGAGACATTTATAAAATACTATACGAAGAAACTATGCAAAGAACTATACAAACTATATGCAATTTTTATTCACACACTGCACTGCACAAAATAAAATTAGACAGGACTAATAATTCTCTGTGTTTGCAAAGAAACACATATTATGACATGACAGTTTATCAAAATAACAATGAATATCATGTTGCAACACTCCATCGTTTTAATGAATTTTTATTAATGAAACTAATAAAAATAATAAACACAAACCCACAATGACTAGCCATTCAAATTAGGGATGCACTAACATGATTTTTTTTTTTGTCCAAAACCCGAAAACAAGGAAACACTCTGATGATGATTCTACCAATTTTTTGTAATATTGCCATTAAGTCCCAGCACTGTGTGCAGTCAACGCAAAAGTCAAGCATTGCAACTGCATAAATTAATATTCATGGTTCAAAGAATAAATCTGCTACAAACCTATGAAAATAATTATTTAGCATTCAAACAATGCACAATATAAAATACAATTTGAAATAAAATATTTTACTCGGCCCCACTCATGAATAGCCTAAAAGCAGGATGGCTGAAATATTATACAATTAAATATCTTCTCTCATAAAACCAGTGAATTCAAGTTCATTTTAATATTGTGACCGAAGTGCATAAACACAGTGCATTTAAAACTGCTTTAAAACTGCTGAAAGATAAACAACATTCTCTGTAGGCCTTTAACAAAATAGTGTATTAAACAGAGACAGGCAGCTCATTTATTAACTGGAATCACTGGAAAACTTTCTTGCTTTTTCAGAAACACAGACAGTGTGGGTGTGATCGAAGGGTCTCGCCTCTTCTGGGTTCCATCGGGGTGTTTTGACGTTATATGATAAATGAATGCTGACGTTGAGAAAGTCTTTGTGGGTGCACCCCCTCTGGAAATTTCGGTATTGCTCGCTTTACATAGAGCTTTCCACATGTCTTTCTTAGATATATGGAAATGCGCCACACGGCAGAGATGTGGACTCTAATACAGTCTGTAGCTGCAGGTTGCGGTTGTTGATTGCGTGTGGCATCACGGTTTCGCTAGTGTTAAAAAAGAAAAAGCAATTTTTTTTCCCATTTTCGGCTGAAAACTCTGTGCATCCCTAATTCAAATGCTAGAGCACTTCAAACAACAATTCTAAACTATAACCATCATAGTAATCTTGGCACTTTCTTTACAGTCTCTAGAAAAACAATAGGCAAGCTCAAATGTGGCCTGATCTGGCAAAATGAGTCGCAGTGACCCAAAATTTAAAATTGAGCTATCTTGGTCAAAGCTGTATCTTAAACGGTTGTCAAGTTACAATCGTTTGAATGATGGTAGCACAGCACCATTTTCCAACTTAAAAATCGAGAAAATCACATTTAAAGTTTTTGTCAGTTTTTTGTTGATATCTTTAACAATCCATAGCATTCAAAGAGATGCACACAGTATTCAACAACAACCTTTTACTACAGGCATTTAGATACTTAGAAAAATACATTAAATCAGACTGAAGACACATCACTAGAGCCAAAGAACTCACAGACCGACTTGATTCAGTCTTGCTGGCAGCAGCAGAGCGCAAATTGGAGACGCCCACTGAGTTTAAGCTTTAGCTCTTTTACATTATTTTGACAATGACATTATACCAAACAGCAATCACACAACACGACACACTTCAGGGCTTCCTATTGGACACTGAAAAGGTTTTGTGTACATGGTTTGAGCATTTTGATAGGTATAAAAAGATCAGGGATTGACGTTTTAACACCATACTTGGACAGCTATCCACTTCAGAGGACAGGCGAAAACAGTACTTATTTTGGACATTCTTTTGTAAGATTTGAGAGCTACAACTCTAAATAGCCATTTAAGTACATTTTCGCAATTATTTCTATGATGAAACTGAGATTAATTTTGAAAACCTTTTCTTTCATATAAAACCAAAAAAAGAACAATCAATATGTTTTTCACCATAATCAGCCCGTATCTCAAAAAATAGAACGCCGACTCATTACGGCAGATCGGGTCACAAATAAAGAAAAGGAAGAGTCATTCATTTGCATAGTTTGCATACGTGTAACTCAGCATAAAAGCATATGCATCACGGTCAGCATTCTCAACCAAAACTTCTATACATTTGTATTTCTGGGTAAGAACTAAGACACTAGTGTTTGGCACTGACAGGGCTCCTCAATTACCAATTTCCATTCTACTGATTCAACTACTGATACCTTTGACATCATTAAATGCAGGTGACCATTTGCACAAGAGAGTAAAGGCACTGATGATAATACAGCATGTGGCAGGTGGGAGTCCATCTGGATTCAGAGGATTATGGCTCCTCTCTGTCCCCTGCCTCATTTCCCTGATGAAAACAACAGCAAGCATTGCTTCACACTGCTGCTCGAAACAAATGTAGGTCAACCTCATTATGTGCTTAATACCTGGCTGTACGTGACGACCCTTCATGCACCCTCACTGTGCGCCTATGCTGCCACAAATGAGGCACGAAGGATGGGCTGGGCCTACAGGGATGTCTGGGTGTGGTGAAGGCAACCTGAGTTAGAGAGGCGACAGCTACCAGAAATGGTAAAAGCTGCAGGTTTAAATATCTACCATCCACCTACTGATCACTAACTTGGCACCAGAGATACCAGCACCACCATATTATAGGGAAAAAGAACAACAATTTTCTCTTCATTATTCAAAAAGCCCCAAATTATACTAACAAGGGCAACCATCCAGGAACAACTGTTAGGATAAAGAGAAAAATAAAAGAGGAAAAATAACTGGTCCAATGAATTCCTTCAAGACATATTAGAAATTCTAAGAAGGCGAAGACCAAAACATATCCCAGTGACCCTGCAAAAAACTTTACTTTATCATTTTTACTTGGTTATTTCTTATTCCTGGCATTTGTGAAAGAGATGGATTCGAAAAGCATTCTTTTAGTAGGACCAGCCAGCTCCACTTTTTCACACTACCTGGTATGTGGCTGAAGAGGAGTGTGGATTTCTCCATCATACATTCATGACAGAATCAATCTCTTACTCTACGAAGAAGAGAATCCCAACTGAGACCTTACCCATTCATCCCTGAGTCTCCCAACACAACATGGAGGGATTGAAAATCAGACGGCAGACATTCCTAAAGATCCCTTCCCTTGTGATCTGCAGAGCACGTGCAACAGAAGCCAAGAGAAGATGAGGAGTCGTGGTCAATTTTGTACAAATGTCTATCATCACAGTCAGCGCTGTCAAGTTTGCCAATATGTCTAGCTGGAGGCTAAATTTTACTTTAATGCAGAGCCATTACACTCACATTATAAACCAATGAGCGCTCGTGTCTAAAGCCCTCCACGATATAATAATGCAAGGAAGACAGAAAAGTTTTTCAGAAAAACTCATTTCTTTCTCCAATGACCAACACGTGCGAGCTTTTCCCCCTAATGATCAAGAAAATGAACCAGACAAAGAGATAACTTTATTATGGTACTCTGTAAAATAGGGGAATAGGGCAAGAATGTCCTAGTTTAGAAACATATTCAACAGTTAGACAGAAAGTGTCACTCTCTAACACTCTAGCACAATGATAGGGCCACAGGGCCAGGCCGTATTGATTAGTTCATTACAATGTGTTCAATGTCTGGAACAAGCCTGGCAGGAGAGAGGAAGAGTAATGAGAACAAGCCGACCCCTGACCCCAGAAATGCCTGTAAGCATGCGGGTTTCACTTTCAATTGTGTGTACTATAAATGACTCAGCATTTCAGGTGCTTACCATGAAAATGAACAATTTTGCAGTCCGTTAGAAACAAAATGACCGTGTTCTGTTGCTAATGACTATAATGCTGAAATCGGAGCACAACTGCCATCAAACCTGGATGAACCATATATTATACTTTTCAGGTCATTCCACATTTCAACTGGCAGCTCAGTTTCTTGGCCAGTGATGTATTCATACACAACAAAGGGTAAAAAAAAAAATTGGTATTTGTATCTGGAGTTTACTACTGTTGTCTCTATCTAAGAAATAATACGTGTATTATTCTCTATAGTCATACTGTTCATATATTAAAGAGACCCACAGTCATGCGGTCAAACAGTTGACCTAAATTCCAATTCATTCTTCTTCCAAAACTTCCAGAGTATCTTTGAACTGTTTCAGTTGGTGTGGGGGGGGCGGGGGGTGTTTGTGCCTGGAGCCTAAACAATCTATAGATTTCTCACATGTTTAGCACTGGTGCTCTAGTTTCTATAAAATCAACATTTTTTTTTTCCATTCTAAGTCAGTCAGCAGGCCAACTTCAGTACAGTGTTGAGGGCAAGGTCACCATCATGCTGCTGTGTGAACGAAAATGGCAAAAAATATGTTGGTCTCTATTAATACAATTAATCTATTAATAATCCAGACTGAAGCTCATTCTTTCTATGTATTCATAAGGTGAATGTAAACAGTCTGTAATGTGTTTCTGCTGTTAGAAAAACTTAACATCACAAGGTTTTTTCAACTTTATCTCAAATAAGCTTACACCAAAATGTGCATTCATAAACTCAGACGTTGTCAGCTTTCCACTTCTTAAACTCTTCTGCTGCAGCTGGGCTATGAGTGCTGTTGTGCTTTGATCATATATAACTTTGGTTTAAAATGTATGGCTTTATGGTTTCTTCGGAACCGAAAGTTTTAATCTCCTGTCTCCCTCACTTTTCAAAAAGCTATACAGAAAACGTTTCAAATTTTCCTTCAACAGCGTGTCGTATACTGGGCTGACCAGCAACAGATGCAGAGGGGAATTTGCTCTGTTGTAGACTAACGGCTCATTAATTATTCTATAATAATCCACGATTTTAACAATAAAAATGAATAAAACATCACATGTACACATTATCAATTATCATTTCGCAGGCAGTTTATAAAGAAATTATACCTCTGTAGTTCTCCACCACATCCGTTATTACCTTTAAAGCATTGGGACTGGGTTACTTGTCAATCAAAAGGTGTCAATACCAGTAAAGCAGGCCATCCTGCTGAAAAAAAGTAGATAAAGTTAGAACCAGGCCCAGACTGACCATAGAGAGGATGTCCCAGTTGTCTGGGATGTCAGTTGGCCTGGTTGTTTGGACCAGACTAAATATGATCTAAACGCTGCAGCACAGTCGCATCCACTCAGATGTAAACATCTCTCTGCCCTATATCTTGGCATGTGATCGGTCTAAATCGGTTTTTAAAGCACACATCCACAAAGGGCATCATTACAGTAGTACTGGTTCATACTTCAGTCAGAGAGGTAACATATATCATCTTTACGGAACGGTTAAGATGATCAGACAGCATTAGAACAAAGAGAAAACAAGCTCAGAATAAGCAGTTCAGTCAGAAAATCTCCTGTACTCACAAGCACTTTGGCATAGCTACAAAGCCAGTGAGAATTATTTTCCTTGTCAGGACCGGTCAGATAATTCCCCACCTAACACGATGATCTCAGTGATTTCAGGCTCTATCAAAAACATTCAGCACATTCAACATTTGCTTAGGAAAACAGTCAAGTCATGCCCTTACAGCGTATCTTTCTGAAAAAAACTTACATTTAGGAATATGTAAAATAACAATCAATTAAAAATAATTACCCAAGATAATAAAAATCTGTTCACTCTTAGGGCCATTAATCAAATGTTTGCCAATTAATTTACTATATAATCAAATAAAACACAACAATCAAAATATCTACAACTAGTTTTTGGTGACCTAGGGCCTGATTCATAAAATTCAGCAGTAACCACTACGCCATGCAAAATTTCAGAGTACAAAGGACAGCAAAGTCTTTCTTTCAAACATCTGTGAAATTTCTATTCAAGTGAATGGCAGGAAAAGAATGGAGAGCACTGACCTACTTCTCAGTATAGTAAAGGCTACCGTTAATGCCTGTGTGTCTCAGGCCACTACTGTACAAACCACATGTGAACAAACAAACCTAAAAAACTTTGCACTTTCCTTTCCTCACACAGCACACAAAGCCCTCACTCACAAAAAACACAGGCACTCAAGACACAAGCGAGAAAAAAAGAGGCACAGCGGGCAGCGTTCCAGGATAAATAAGACAAGTGCAGACAACATACCATGCAAATCCAAACACTCATTCACTATAAAAGACACAAATTTAAAGAAAACGGGGCAAAGAAAACCGGTGTGTGTGTTTTTATCCCCCGACTTTATTTCCAAAGCGTCATCAGTTTTGCACAAAAGCTGAAACAGGGATAAAGTCTTCTGGATGGCAGCCCATGAGCTTATCAGAGATACACTGAGGGCCTTTCTCCAGTTTCAGTGAAGCCACATTCACTGCTTCCTTCTTCTAGATACTTTGAGTGGTGTTTGCTGTCTGCAGTGACTTCTAACATCATTTGGACGGTCTACTGCTGATGTTTAATGTGTGTATATATAAGCAGAACATGTGTAGCCTGAACACCAGCACTCTTTCTTGCAACCATAGCCTTGTTTAATAACTTTTCACCGGGCGTCACATGATTAAAAACTTTAATACAAAAAATTAAATTACAAAATGCATCCACACATTTTAATTCTTGGTCCTTAAAAGTTGTGTGGTAAAGAAATTCTTCATAAATTCACGGTTTATGTTTCATCCATTGAATTTACTGAGAAATGTTCTAATGTCCTCCATCTCGTAGTCCCACGTCAAAGTCAAAAAGAAATTGCAAAGCAACTTTTGCTGATCTTATGATGAACAAAAACTGAATACCAACCACAATCTTGCTGGAAGATTAATTTAAAAGTGCACGCAATGTAAGCAATGGTTAGGAGCTCAAGTTTCCATAGCTTTGATCACATGCATCGACCGTGATGTGATTAAAAACATGTGGCAGCCTGCCTTACCACCTTCCATGCTAGAATATGTGTCAGTCAAAAATGTGGTGGACCTGCAGGAACACACTGACAAATGCTGCAGTAAGGCACAAAAAGTTCGCTGCTCTATAAAATTCTTCAAGAAAGAGTGCCACCAAAGTTACACCGCAAGGTGCAGACAAAACTTGAGAACAAATCTTTATATATTTCTGCCACACAATACAATTTGTGTTTAGATTTAATTCAATGTTTTCATTTAACTAATTTCCAAAGCTTCATCAGTTTTGCACAAAAGCTGTTTTCTGTTCTGAAACAGGGATAAAGTTATTTGGAAGGAAGTTTATGAGCTTATCAACAGAGATTATATTCGAGTAAGCCTCAATTGATCCAAACAAATTGCAGAGCTACAGTGTGTGCTTTTCCGTAGTTTCAATGAAGCCACAACCATTCTTCCAAGATTCCTGGAGTGTTCTTGTTGTCTGAACACTATTTTTGCCCTCCGGTGACTTCCGACACCACTTAGACAGCCAAGAGCTGGGCGATATGGCCTAAAAATAAAATGTCAGATTTTACACAATAAATCCAATTTTCTATTTTAATCGATTTTCCACTCCCGTCCTCAAAATCAAACTAAAGATGACTAAAGTTTTAACTTTATTTTGTTTAGTTTTTTTTTTTTTACTGTAAGGTACTTTGGGTCTAAACCTTTTAGCATGTTAATGAATCCTGGCTTTTCCACAGTATGTATGGGCACCATGTCTTTTGCAATATACATCGCAACAGCGTTTGTTATTGCCTTCCACCGTGCCCCGCTCTTATCACATGGCACTAGGGCATTAACCGATAGTCGACTAGTCAACTTCAGAGGCACAAGTTGACGATAGAAATCTTTACTGTTGGTGCAGCCTTGACCCCCGGGTGGGGGTTTTCTCCCATTCATTTTTGTAAGTCTGATGGCAATGTTGCGTATGCTTACCCTTTGTGTCCGTGACTGCAATTCCGCCATGCAAATCTGCGCTTAAACCACTCATCATTGTTTACTTTGTGTGTCACCACGCGTTACATCGTGCGTTGATTGGTTGTAAAGGTACGTGAGACAACAGCGCATAAAAACAGAGATCTGTACCTTGTTGTGAAATTAATAATAATGAAATAAGAGGTCAAATTACCGTACATTATGGGATTTTTGGAATTCCATAATGTATAATTATCGTATTATCGTATAAAAACGATAATCTGGCAACACTGCCACTAGCTAACATGGCTAATGCTAGCACGCTTGGACATTCTTCTGTGTCCAGTGGCATAAAATCGAACCAATTCCATATTACAGGTGTAGCAAGACCTTTCTTGGGAACAAACACTGCTGCAGTGTTTGAGTGTGCTGCGCTAATTTACCCATGTGATTGGTTGATTCAAAGAAAAACAAAAGTGACTGAAACTAAAGGCGAATCAAAGTGATCCGTTTGTTGTTTCTCTTCAGGGCTTATCCAGCCTGTACCCTCTTTACACAGCAATGTGTTCTGAACTGGACCTCAAATCTGCTCTGGAAGCTCTATAACTTATTCATTCATGTCTATCACTGTAGTAAACACCTACTAGAATTGATTTCAGATTAATCTCTATGGGCCCTCCTTGGGTAGGGTCCAGGCCAATCAATCACCCACAGGCTCCTGACAGGTATTTCCTATGTATCTGGTTATCTGTACCTCATAAAATAACCTATGAGTGCAGGTACAAGGCAAGTGTAATAAAGATGGCAATTCAGATGAGACTTCAGAAAGATAGACAGGCAGATATATTTATGCCATATACTTTCACTATAATGTCAAGATGCAGTAGCATACTTTAAAAACTCCACAAACAAAACTTCCTTCCCATTTCCAGAACAGCACCCCTGTTTGTCTCTGCAAGATAGCGGAGGAGTCCTAAAGGCATCATTGATTCCTCCAAAGAGGCCAAGCAGGTGTTTAATGGTAGAGAGAGTGGTCCCAGGTTGCAATGTTGACAGACAGTGAAAAAAGCATAGTAGGGTGGAAAGCTCTGGCGGAGTCCGATGTCTGGAGCGCTGCATGAGTACAATCAGAAGCTGCCCTGACCCCCCCACCTCCCCACCCCCACTTGTACACCATGCCACGTGTTGGTAAAGCACCTGTGAGTGCGACAGCCTCCCCATCAGCCCTCCCCCTCCAGCTTAAGCACAGCTGACGTTAGCGCTGACCCTGTGTGAAACTGCTTTCTCTGACTCACTGACTGGAGGGCCATTGTGGAAATCCACTTCAGCTGAATGTTTTAAACATTGCTAGAATGTGAGGGATGCTCTGTGCTTGCTCGAGAAACAAAAACAGCCTCCAAAAAATGAACAAGATGGAAGAATTAACATTGTTTTCATTCAAAAAAGTATTATGGTTTACAAGTGTAATCAGGGAAATAAAGCAATTATAAAAGGAAGTGTTATTTCGCACAGAGGTTCACCCTGTCTTTTATTTTTACAATAATGGACAAAGTGACATGTGCTCAAATATTTTAACAAATTTGTTCTGTGTAGTAAAGGGGTAAACTTGAGTCCACAAAACCTACAATTAGACCTAGGGTGCCTAAATATCTGCTTGTAACTGCACAACAGTGATGCGTGGGTCGCCTTGTAACCCCATGAGTCAGGCAGAGGGTGCTGGTAGCTGTGCAACACAAAAAACAAAAGTACAAAAAATACCCATTTCAAATAAGACAGATTTAGTTCATTACAGTAACCCAAGTTACGTTCCAAGAGCACAAGAGTATTGTAAAA
>JBBPDC010000038.1:16248140-16260339 GCA_037974485.1 Hemigrammopetersius urotaenia
TAATATATTATTAATAACAATACAGTTGAGACCATGTTTGTAACTGTACTACTTTGGAAATAATGCCCATGACTCATTACACAAGACATGACATTTCACCTTTGCTGCAAATATAATGTAAATATATATATATAATGTAAGACCTTCTCTTCCTGCCAAAAGAAACACTTTGATGAAAGCTGAGCAACCCATTTTTTCTTATTTAACTGAGAAGTATCAAGAATTTTTTTAGATATCCTAAAACCTTAGATGGGATACCACACAGAAGCCGTTGTGAAAATGATCCCGTCATAGTGTGGTTTGCTTTTGTTATGGTTAAGGTCTGGACCTGAGCAAACTGGGCAGGCATAAAGGTCATTTTGAACAGAAGATCCTCATCTGTTAAGTGTAGTGAAAGGGGAAGTGTATGCCTAGCCTGCAGTTTTGCATGTAGGAAAGATTTGTTCCGTTTGGTTTTCGCTTCCGTGTGTCTTTCAATGATAGCCAGGGAGCTCGTTTAAACACTCATGTGGCTGCAAGTGATAGCAAGAGTGGGAAGATAGGACACTGCATCCTGCTAAACACTTGATCGTATCAAACTCAGCCTAGCCCAGCCCAGTCTCAGCACACCCATTGTGGGAGGAGAATTATGAAAGACATAATTAAAGTGGTGTACTTTAAACAGCACAAAGCATCGTCTTACATTTCCAGCACCATGGTGTTACCATGATCAAAGCGATTTCCTCAAAACTCATAATTTATAATTCATAAGCAAGTTCATTTAATAACCACTATGACACTGTGTGTTATTCTGTGTCAAAGATGAGCCAAAAGATCCTCACAGAGCTGTTTTTACAGAGATACAGCAGACCTTGCACAGAGACGTTCCAGAAAAGAAGGGAATGAGTACAGACTCAACAAGAATCGCAGGACACACATGAACACCGCCATGCCAGGTACACGTGGGAACTAAAGAGAGCCACAGCTAATGTGGACAATCATGTTTTGAATTATGTTAATTGTGTGATTTGTTGATTGCCTACTATTTACAACATATATGTGTTAATTAACATTATATATATATGTGTATGTATGTATATGAATTTGATTTGTTTTTAATATGTGTATATACATTATATAATATACACACATATACACATTAATTACCAGAGTATGAAACCATACATTTTTGAACAGATACACCTCAGCCCTCTTTTGAATTTGAATGCAAAATAAGTCATTTGAAAGTGTCCATTCTGTCATACGTGAACACACCACAGTACACAGTGGGAACAGAAAGAAATACTTTCTCCATTCACCATCCATTCAAGTGAAGCAGCAGGCATTCAGGAACACAGCGCCCAGGGAGCAGTGTGTGTGGGGACGGTACCTTGCTCAGGATACCTCAGAGGTGCCTAGTGGTCTTGGGAACTGAACCCACGACTTATTGATCGCAGGGCGAACGCCCTAACCACTAGGCCACCTGCTGCACCCAAATTTTTGCCATTGACAGTGTTTTCTGCAGAAGAGGGATATAAGAGACAAAGACTTGGGGACAGTTCTACAGTTAATGTTTTCAAAACATTCCATTTTTTAAATATTGAGTTGAAATCATGCCATTTGTTTAACACATTTTTGCCATTTCAAGTATCACTAACACTTCATTTACATTTACATTTACATTTACGGCATTTAGCAGACGCTCTTATCCAGAGCGACGTACATCAGTGCTTAAGAATTCCACAACTGTTTAGATATCCCAGTCTACACCCTTGTAGACTCTTACCATGTCATATACTTGCAATCAACTTAATATCTTTTAACATCACCAAAACAGCATTTCATGCTATTGGCAAATGTCAGACAACTGTAAAATGTCTAAAACCCTAATTTTTTGGTTCTAGTGCTTAACCATAACCCTGACAATTGAGTGAGTTTCACCAGATAGCCTGTTATTAAGTGAGCCCCTGTAGTTAGTCGTGGATATCGTGGATTATCCAGGAGTAGTGGGATCTAATGCTGAATTCCTACAATGCAGTCGCTCTCTTTAGATGGTGGTGCGGTCGTGATGGTCACATGCTTTCACTCCTGTGTGGAGAGTGGCCTGCAGAGCTTAGTTTCTGGACAGTGGTCAGAGCAGTGGCGCTAAATGCTAAATTCCTGATCCATGCTTTGGCAGCAGGGCCTTTTTTCAGAGGCTGGCAGCAGCGTTCAGCGATAGTGGACCAGCCTGCACAAATCCAGTGTACGGCAGTAGTCTCGCTAAATGCAGGCACAGCGCCAGGCCTTTGGTGTTTGCAAACCGATACTCCACCCCACGTCAACTCGGCCCTTTGGACGTCACATGCATGGTGGCAGGTCTCAATCACACATGCCCTCACTGACCCTCCCTCATAGCCCCTGTCTCTCCCCTACCCACATACACACACACTCTGCACATTGCATCTTCAGGCTATCAGATGAATCATAGAACACTACGCAGAGCGCTACCACATCTCTGGGTTTAATCATATTGTGAAAAAAATAAGCACGCTGGAAATAGCATAGCTAAATTCCATCCAAAAATGAATGAGATTTAGACATTTCTTTTAACTGACAATAATTCTTGCCTGCAGCAGTATTAATACTTATCTAGTTAGGCTTGAAGAATGCACGAGTGCTCATTATACTGGCTCTTTAAGATGCCACATTCAGATAGACAGTGCTGTGGTCATGGAAGGCCTGTCTTCCCCTAAGGCTACTGGCATCTGTTCTCATTAGCTTATGATGAGGGCAGCAGTGAAGAGCTGCAAGCAGCTGCGTGCGAATGTTCATTTCTGCATGTGCGGTGTATATATTCCTATGCATTGAGTTCACTTAATTCGAAGTGAAATAAATGATATAAGTGCAGCTAAAAAATAAACAGGAAATTCGGTTGCTGTACATTTTACTCTTGACCACATCTGCATCAAATCTTTGCATCATAAATGTGAATGCACATACAAAAGGGGATGTCACATGGTTTTCTTCTGAATATAAGCCCTTGTTATTTATGCGTGTTGTAAATAACATATTTAGACCACATATGCATCATTGATGTGCACATGCTACTGCCTGCAGGCAGAAAGCCGCTGTGCATACTGTGAACTCACGACTTTGTTCATGTTCATTTCAGGGCCTTATTACAATCCCCGGCCGAGGCAGCGCATCCCTCGGGACCTGGCCATGTGTGTGACACCCAGCGGCCAGTTCTATTGCTCCATGTGCAACTTGGGGGCCAGCGAGGAGGCCGACTTCCGTCTGCACCTGGAGAGCAAGCAGCACAAGAGCAAAGTGTCCGAACAGCGCTACCGCAGTGAGATGGAGAATCTGGGCTACACCTAAGGAGGTCACTGGCCAAAGAAGGCAATACTGAACAGGGAACCATCCATGTAATTCTCCAAGTGCCCAATACTAGCTTTATTTTGGAAGAAAATTGTGTGTTTACACTGAACCAGCCTAATAGACTTTGCACAGAAGTTTTGTTTTTGGCTGTGTGATAAAGGTTGAATGGAAAGGCTACCTCTTGCAGAATTACAGGTGACTTTAAGGTCAGATTGTGCAGCTTCCTTGGAACAAACCTGGATGAATGCTACAAAAAGAACTGGTCTAACAGAGACCCTAACAATGGGATGAAGCACTGAGTGAAAGGCAGCTTCACAGAGGTCCCCATTCTTGCAGCTGTAGAATCAGTTTGCCTTTAAGCCTGTTCATAATGACTTGTTTCAAACATTAAGAGAGCACTCCAATCCAAGAAGGCCAACACAGATCCTGGTTTAGGTCTATCTTTCAGTAATGCAGCGTGGAAAATATTCCTTCGTTTTAGTTGAACATTTTTTTGTTTGTTCTGTGGTTTAGCTTGGTTTTGTTCATTTGTGAACTTTTTTCAACCTAATATTAGGCTATTGGTAAGGCTGTATCCTAATATTGGCTGTTTTATGACAGTGCAATCAACGCATCAAAAAGAGGAATGCTGGGTACGTACAAAAATCAAAGGCAAACGTCTGACTCACGGCTAGCCGTGGGTTCACTGTGTCATTTCAGGAACAGGAGCTGAGGACCCAGAGCACTGTTGGAGGAGATGAGCATTAGCACAGGGACTGGGCCTCAGGTGAACAGGTGAAAAACACTGCAGGCTTCTACAGGACCCGCTGAATGTACTGTGACTGCGATGACAATAACTTTTCTCACTGGTTTTGCACAAGTGTGTTAGTGTTGAATTGTGGATGCAGTCGTATTCACACCTGGTCCGTTTGCCTCATTGAGTTCTGGTGTTCACCCTAGAAATGATGAGAAACGCTTTGTCCTTTTACTCACAGTCCAGAGACTGCGGTTTGTAATGTTCCCATGTGGCTTTTCCTGTGGAAAGTGCTCCCTTCCTCAAAATGCAGCAAAGCTCAGGGGAACCCAAAGCAGCGATATTTTTAAAAAGGTGAATTTGGGTCAAGTCCCTCTGCGCACCCCTACCTCAAACAAGAAAACTTCTTCTTCTAAACAATCAATAGTAGTTTTCAAGTTCTGATAGCTTAGATTAGCAAGCCCACCAAGAAAATGTAATGTAATGTAAAATATATTGACGAAGATTAAATATATATGGACATATTTATATAGTGCAGAGAAGGGACTAAGAAGTTCTGTAAGGCTCTACAAGTTTTGTAAAGCCATGTACGTGTCCACGGTCGGTGCGTGTTTTGTTTGTCAAGGTTTTTATTTCATTATCACTGTATTTTGTAGCTAATTAAATGTATTTGAAGTTTACATTCATAGAGTAATATAAACAATTATATCAAAGGGCATTTGCAATATGGCAGGCTATAAGAATTACTCCCTTCATACTCTAGCCATTCCAGTTGTAGTCTGCTTCTGGATTTAGTCACTTTTCACTTTTAAAACCAATAAACTTGCATTCTGTATTGTAGAACATCCTCTTTGTTTGACGTAGCAGTAAATATGTATAATATTTAGAAACAATGTGAGCATGATAATATTACTACTCTTAAGTATTTTGTATCACAGGCAAAGAGGACAATGCAAGAGGGGAAAAATGAGCCATTGATTAGATCCGTCCCTTGAGAGTATTGCACTTGTTTATGGGAAGACGAAAATCGTGATCAGCAATTTTTTGTTATTTCAGTGAGATGTTTATATATGACTCTAATCAAATGTTTACAGTGGGAATTTAACTGGAGCATTCTTACCATGTATCACTTTACATGGTACGCTCCATATATTTTGAGGAGAGGAGTGGCTTGTTGCTCGCTTGTCAGTATCCTTTGACCAGAAGTCCTTTATTATGATGATCTGATATGGAGGCCTGTTTGCTGTAATATTGTGGTATGGGTCCAACCTGTACTGTGCCTCTGGATCTAAGCACATTTCTGTTGGAAACAGTGTGTTTAACCTTGCAGGTAGGATGTGTTCTAACCCCTTCCCTTGTTTACAGCCATATTATATACTTCTATAAAATATGGTAAATAAAAGTAGAGGAATTATCCTCTTTTTATTCCCCTCCTCGGGCACCGTCATAGTAGGCAGTTTTGTTATTTTATTCAATAATAATTTTCAAACGAATTATTATTATCATCATCGTCATTATTATTATTGTTGTTGTTATTATTGTTGTTATTATTGTTATAGACATCAGTTCAAATGATCTCAAAATTCGATCACTCCTGCATATTTATTTTATTATATTATCTTAATTCTAGATGCTACTCAGCTTTTAATGCATACATCTTTATTCATTTTTCTGGACAAAGAAATGTTTTATTATACCTTCCTACAGTGAAAAAAAGTCTACATGATGATATTATGGCTTTAAAATATTACACAATTTGTACCAAAAAAGCATACTTAGAATTTTAAAAAGTTGTAGTTGTGTTAAAATTGTAGCATATTGTGTTTGTATGTAACCCTATTTTAACCATGAGCCATTTTTTACGTTTGAAAATGAAACCTGTTGCATTGTATCAGCATGGCATTCACTTTGGTGCAGCATGTGTCATTTTAGGAGGTTATGCATTGTTAAAAAAAAGTGATTCCAAACTTTTGAATGGAAGTATGTTCTCAGTAACTAGCTGCTGCTTGTGGGTTGAGGCCTTCAAGCTCTTTAAATGAGGCCGTGCGGCCTTCAGACGTGCAGTTGTGCAGATGTGTGGGGTTCAGAGAGAACATGTTGTTAGTGGCTGTGCTGGTGTTGTTCAGAGCTCTCCGGCCTCCGTGGGCCCAGCAGACAAGGCGTTTCCTGTTGTGAGTGGAGCAGCACTGCATCTGTCCGCTGTGTTAACAGGAAGCGGTGACCCTGCGTCCAAACCTGCCTTCCCTAAGGATGGCCAGGCGATCTCCAAAGACAACACACTCCTCGGACAAACCAATCTGGCTTCTCCCAGCCAAAACAAACATCTACCCCCCACCACCCAACTCACTTGTTTACAGTGAAACAGAGCGATCGAAGGCATCCCCCTTCCTCCTGTGGAGTATTTGTGATGTTTTCTGAAGGAGTTTCGAGTTTATTTTATTTTGAGACCAGTCAAAATAAGATCTAACTGTAGTGCCTTCTGAAACCACATTTTCATTTCATGGATGCCTTTGGAGACCAAATTCGGAACGTCATTTGGGTTTCTGCTCCTCAAAGGCTGAAACGTTCATGGTGCAAAATGTGGCAATATTTGTTGTTTGTTTGTTTTCTTCTGTTTATCCTTATAAATAAAAAAGTATATATAACTATAAATATAGAAAATCGTTTGAAAAAGTACTGCAATGTAATGAATGTACAATATGTTTGAAGAAGAACTATCTTGACTGGAGAGACCACTGGGAAAATGAAAATAACGTGTGTGCAGAAAATGTTTCATTAAAAGAGGATTACTTTAGATGTTTGTCATAGTCATTTTTTATTTTTATTGCATCTATAAAAAAATGTGTTGGTTGTAATCACCAATCTGATTCCAAACATCAAAACAAGCTCAGAAATGCTTTTGTAACTTTAGCCCATGGCATGTTCATCCTCCAGCTGTTGATAAAGAGAGGACACATTGCTCCTCCGCTGTAATAATGTCATAATGAACCAATACGATGGTTAGTAGCCCCACCCCTCGTGAGATTCCAGGGAGGCCATAGAGAGTGGGCCTCATTGTACGAGGAGAAGTCAGCTGACGAACCTGTGTGACTCTGTTTACTGTGTGGCACAGACTGAACCAGACAGTGGAGGAAGTCGCCAGCAGCGTCTAATGAGCTGTTGTATCAGAAGGTTTCAGTTCTTTTTTAAAGTGATTAATGATACGGGCAGGAGACGCTGGCCCCAAAGTGGATAAAGCCCAAGGACGTATCAGTCAACATCACGATACCTAACACTGACCTTCACATAACCAGCACGGAGATTCAGATTTCCTACATTACATTTCTTCGCTTCTTAGAAACGGACGTTTAACAAAAACACTGAGCACAAACTGAACTCTTAAGTCCATGTGATTAAGTCAGTAGTCCATTTTGAATTATTTGTCATGATGTCATGAAAAGGCCATCTAAAGGATGCAGAGAAATTGAGAAATGGTCGTATAAAAAAGAAATACAGCCTGTTTTTACAAAAGCTGTAAGTCATCGACTGGCCTCAAGGGAAAAAAAACAATAAAATACAAGAAATATTTAACTAAAAGGCATTTTAGAGGTAGATTTGGACTAGATTAAGGACTTTTTGTGGTTTAACAGACCAAAACCCATCATTCATTTTTGTTATGGTGTTTGGTTGTGCCCTGTCTGGGCTGTCATTTAAATATCTGTATATATACATATATGTAACTATATTATTTCTGTGGCCTCAAAAAAAGAAAATATATTCAAAGTATAATGTCTGTGATGTGAGTGAATGACACGTGTTTAAACTTTTTCATATACACGACATCAAACACTTAAATTTAATAAAAGCAAGAGAAGCATGTTTGGTTCCTGTGATGTGATCTGCCTTGTCAGCGATTCTTTACTTTGCCATCTGCTTCCTGATTTATTTATTTATTTACTCAATTCAGTTACACATCATCCCATTTAGATGCCAATAAATGCCCAAAAAAGATCATTATAGCAAATGTAAATATGATGTTATTCTTGAGCCATTTATCAGATATTATGAGAAGCTTCATTTTTTCTAGATCAGTGAAAGTATGCAATTACCCGCTCTATTGGTCTTATGTTCAAATTTTACTATTCAATGGTTCAGTGTTTATTTTCACTGCTGTGTGTATATGAGTGTAAATGCATTCGAATGAGAATGTGTCTTGGGACAAAGAATCAGAATCAGAAATCTTTATTGGTTCCTTATGTTATGACTGCAATGATGCACAAGAACAATATTAAACACAATATAATACAAACACAAATGCTGGGCATAAATACTCCAGACAAGAAACTTACAGTTAAACAATCTGAAATTCTTTCTCTGTATTTAAGTGAACCTGTCACCGGGGAGCAGTGTGTGGGATGAGTATCTTGCTCAAGAGTACCTTAATGGTGCCACTGGCAATCCTGGGATTCAAACCCATGACCTTCTGATCACAGGTGCAACTCCCTAACCAGCTCTATTGATCCGAATGTGTATTGTCTTATGACAATTGGTTTTTCATGTTCAGGCTCTTCTTCAAGACTGGATTTAGCATCACTGCTCTCCAGAACTTGTGCAAGGCCCCACGATCGCACAGTGGGTAGAGCTGTGCTTCACACCTCCAGGGTTCAGAGTTTAAATCTGGGTCCTGGACCTGGTGTGTGTGCGGAGTTTGCATGCGGTGGCGTGGGTTTCCTCCGGGGTCTCCGGTTTGTATGTGTGTGTGTGTGTATGTGTGTGTGTGTATGTGCTGGCGCCCCGCCCAGGGTGAGTACATATCCCGGGATAGGCTCCAGGTCCCCGCAAACCTAACGAGGGTTAAGCAGCTACAGAAAAGGAATGAATGAACTTGTGTAATGAAGTAATGCATTGCATTTCAGGGACTACATAACTTTTGATGAATTCATGTAATCCATTGCAGTTACTTCATAATACTTCTGAAGTGTCATAACTGAATGGGATTTCAGGGTTTGGGGAATCCATAAAGTGCAAAATGTGATGCAAACACGACTGAGCTTGCATTGAACATAGTTGTGTTTCCACCTACTGACTGTGTAAAGTAATTTTGTTTATGTAATATTTTGTATTCAGGTAGAAAGATGTTCATGTTTAAAACAGGCTTGATGTGGGTGACAGCAGAGGGAGCCAAATCATTACACTCTGAGGCCACAGATGCCCTTCCAACCATGTGCACTCACTCCACTGCCAGGATCAAACATGATCTACCTTTTAATGAGAAATTCTACTCTGATAGGAGTATGTTATAACTGCAATGATGCAAAGAGACAAGAACAATATTGAACACAATATAATATAAACACAAATGCTGGGCATAAATACTACAGACAAGAAACTTACAGTTAAACAATATGAAATTCTTTCTCTGTATTTATCCAATTCACCAAATGAAGCTGTGTGCAGCCACCGGGGAGCAGTGTGTGGGATCAGTATCTTGCTCAAGAGTACCTTAGTGGTGCCACAAGCAATCCTGGGATTCAAACCTAACCCCCCCATTCCACCATCCTGACTTTGTCAATCTGAAATCAAAAAAAGACCTTTTATTGTCCTAGTTAGTAAAACTGAGCACAATTCATCAGATCATATTGTTTAAAACACATGTTTTATTATAATCTTCCATCAAAATGTAACAGCCTCACCACCCCTAAAAAAACTCAGATTTTTGATTGAATCACTGTATGCCAGTGGATGAGAACAATAAGATTAACCAATAGTATGGTTCACATTCACCAGCCCCATCTATGATGGAGTGAAAAGGCTCAGCCCACTCACGAGACCACATTTAACTCAAAAAACATCACAGTGTAGAAGGAAAAGGTTTGTGAGTTGGAAACAAAAAGCATTCCTCATTTCTACTCTGATACTAATTATTTGTTAGTAATGGAGTAGTTGTTTGTGTTAAGGTAGCGCTGCAAACAGTCAAGCACATAATTTTTTCTACACTTACAGATAAGGAAATGTTACCAATACAACTTTTCACCTGTATATACCTGGATGTAGAGCCTAAATATATATATATATATATATGTCTGTGTGTGTGTGTGTGTTTTTGTTACAACTATGCATAACATAAAAACAAAAGTATGTGAGTGTGTGTATGTGTACCGAAAGCATGATTTACTGCAGTGAATCATCTCTCATGTTTGTGGAATGCTGTTCTGACACCATAGACCCCCAACATATGGTAGATGCAGCCAATCCAGCATCTGTCGTCATTCTGACTGACCTCTTGGCCACCTCCAAAACTGCAGACTTGAACCAGTCACCAGCGGTCGAGGAGCATGCCACCAGGGCCGAGTGCCCCACCATCACACAAACAAACCCATTAAACCTCAGGATATGATCCGCACCAGAACACTTCCTGGTATCCTAGCAAGCTGATACTAGACTATTTGTGCTGCTAAAAGCCATATATCTCCTAGCAGTGAGATCTTTTAGCGCTGTTATACAGTGTAATGATTTACAGGCATCTGTTATTCTGGGTAAAAGCACTAAACCCATATAATAAAGGCTTCTAACAAACATTTCTGTAGCTCTCAGCTCACAGCTGTCCCAACAGAAAACAGGACAATAAAAATGTCTGGTAAAACTTCACCAAGGGCTTATATTTCATATGTACACATGATATGTATATAAACCTTTCATGACAACTAACATATACCTACATAATGTATAAAGACATTTATTATAACAACTGTTAGATGTTGTAAAAAACGGCTTCGTTTATGTTCACCCTGGAAAATGATAATTGACACCTGTCAGAATAAGCCTTTAAAGGTGTTTATGCAAGTGTATGTCATGAAGTACACTATACGGACAAAAGTATTGGGACATCTGACATTACACCAACAAGGACTTCAATGACATTGCATTCAAATACATAGACTTTAATGTGGAGTTGGTCCCACCTTTACAGCTATAATAGTTTCTGCCACTCTTCTTGGAAGACTCTCCACAAGATTTTGGAGTTTCTGTGGAATTTATTTATACTCATTCTTTATAGTATTTATGAAGAGAAGGTTTGACATGAGACACAGATGCGTGTGTTTCACGCTCATTGCGTGAGACTTGAGAGCCCTGCTTTTGTCCATACAGTTTATATTACTCATGGCCTTATGTATAAGTGAAGTGTTTAAAAAAAATTAATTGCATTGTATGTGTACACCATACTGAGGCTTAAAAGCATTAAAAGTGGTGGCAAAAAGCGCGTGTTAACTCAGAATGTTGTGTGTAAAGTAGAAAAAATAGCCATTTACCATCAACTCATTCCTTGTTTGATACAGTAAAACACTTTCCCTGCATTAAACTGCTTGTATTGCTTGCCTGTCCTCTTTAGACCCCCGCACAGATGTCCTTGTTTAACAAGACCCACAGCTGCACAGCCTGAGCACAGGAAGAGCCGTATTTGTAAGGAAGTGTCCATCAGGCATGGGCCATGTTCTGTTGCCAAGGGAACAGCGGGAAGTGCGGGGCTTCCTGCTCGGTGAGAAAGAGTCCTGCTCACTGTTTGTGAGGCCACTTCACATCAGCTCAAGTGTGTAAGAACTCCCTAACCACTAGCCCAATTGTTTTACAGGCTCTTAATTCAGTTATTAATCTAGACTTAAAATTGGAATTATTCAGCATCTACAATGAAACTGATATGCAAGTTATGTTATTTATGGTCTCAGCTCTGATTTTGGATTCTGCTTGGTTATACACACATCGTTCCAACATGAAATAAAATACTTCCAGCTAAATTCGAGCCAGTGTCACCTGTGCTGGACACTGTGACAACTTTAAGAGTTGATGAAAAGTTTGTAGCTTGGCAGGTCTGTTCGCTGTTTTTTTTCTACAAAATCAAGCACTTCTTGGCCAAGTTAAATTGATAAATTGTATCAGACTTTTGATACTAAACCATTCTTGGGTAAGACTTAACACTATGTAGACGACAGCACACGATATTGCACATAAGTACCAAATATTATGTGCAATATCATATGCTGTCCTCAAAAGGGCGCTAGTGCAAAATTACTACTTACACTCAACAAAAATATAAACGCAACACCTTTGTTTCTGCTCCGATTTTTCATGAGATGGACTTAAAGATCT
>JBBPDC010000038.1:16260439-16276746 GCA_037974485.1 Hemigrammopetersius urotaenia
GTAAAACCCGCTAAATATTTTAAAAAGCAGCCCAAATTTTATAGACCCGCCCAATGCCAATTTTCCCAGCCCAACATTACCATCGTGTTTAGATTCCCCTTGTGCCAACAGTACTGCCCCTTTTATGAAGGGACAATAATAATTGGTTAAACCAAGGAACGCGTGTCAGCGTCAGCCAATCAGAGGCAGAGATTGCATTACCTACACAAGCGAGCAAACTGAGAGAAGTCAACTTTTGAGTTAATGCCCAAAACAGAATTAATTCTGAACTAAAAGCACTATAAAAAAGGTCTAAATCAAGAAGAGAAAGACTGGAATTTGGGGGCTGTTATCTGGCATTCGAGTGCTGTGATTTCAGCTAATATATGATAATAATGCATTAAAATTGGTAGAAATGTATAATGCTACACTGTATTCATTAACAAGAGGTGTAATTTGACCCAGTATGCCCAATTTTCACCATGTAAATGTAAAAGCAGCTGTAGCAGGAGCTCATAAATTAGTCAGTACAAGTACAAGGTAGGTAGGTCAAACAAAGTAGAAGGTGAAGGTATAAAGGTACAATGAAACAACTTTCTCTAAATGATGTGGCCACATTAATTTTATAGCAACCAATAGGACATTGATAACACCTCTATGATAGACTTTAATGTAACACTTGACATAAGTTTAATCTGTATTATATTCATTTCAGTGAGCTTCTTCTTGAGAAGCTACAAAATCTATTAATGAATTAATTACAGGCTAAAGCAATCATTACAGTCAATAGGCTGCCTCAATTAGCTCCGCACTTACTGCTGCATATTGATTTGTAACAGATAATGTATTGCAGAATGTAAGTGGATGTAAATTTCACTCCTTTGTGCAAATAACTGGACATGTATAACAATCATTGAACATAGAGCTTTAATTAAACACATCATTCACATTCTCACATACAGCTGCAGTATCACTTGGTTACATTTGTGCTGAAAGTTCAGAAAGGGAATTGTGCTTTGGGTTGTTTATCAGTCTTCACAGGTGCTACCACTGACCTTTAGTAAATGCATCCAGTAAGTCATGGCCACATTTTCAGCAGACCTGGTGTGTGGTATTTGCTCCAAGTGTAATACACACTATATGGACAAAATATTGGGACACATCTGTTTTCAGGCTTTGGGCTAAGCCCCTCTAGTGCAGGTCAATCTTAATACTTTAGCATTTTGGACAACACCATACTTCCAACTGTGTGGACCCAGTTTGTGGAAGAATCGTTTCTATTCCAGCATGACTGTGTTCCAGTGCACAAAGCGAGCTCCATAAAGACATGCTGGAGGAGTTCAGTGTGGAAGAACTTGACTGGCCTCACAGAGTCCTGACCTCAACCACATCCAGCACCTTTGGGATGAACTGGAACGGAGATTGTGATCCAGACCTTCTCGTCCAACATCATTGCCTGACCTCAGAAATGAATGAATGGGTACAAATTCCCACAAATACACTCTCAAATCTTGCGGAAAGTCTTCCAAGGAGAGTGGAAGCTGTTATAGCTGCAAAGGGGGACCAACTCTATATTAAAGTCTATGTATTTGAATGCAATGCCATTAAAGTCCCTGTTGGTGGTCAGACGTCCTAATACTTTTGTCCATATAGTGTTTGTCAGTCAGGTGTTCAGTAGATCCACTAACCAGTGTCAGTTTCTTGGCATGAGCGTCCTGCAGGCTCTACTGGGCAACAAATGTAATAGACACTCCACAACATACACGGCTGTTTTGACCTTTAGTTATTCTGTCAGATGGACGTCATCCAAAGGGTGTTGTGTAATTCCTGCTTCTGCCATCTGAGACGGTCCGGGAAGGCCAGAGACAAAAACATACACTTGTCACACCACCGGACCGAGTATCAAAGTAAACAGAGGGTCAGATCACACACTGTTGATCACTTTGTCCAGCCCTCAAATGATTAAAGAGGTGTAGGAACAGGGATGAGCAGAATTGTTTGTCCTCCCATGCATTCTTTGACATTTGTCCTTTTCACAGCTGCAGTCAAACTGTGCTGTTGCACCTCTTGGCGTTGTCCATGGAGGCCAAGGCGCCTGTGAGTGGAGAAAAGCCGATCCTGCGAGGAATACAGCAATTAGAGATCTTTTTCTCTATCCTCTCACTTATTCCATTGCATGGTTGCAAGGCCAAACATCAGGCAGAGTGTCTTAGCCAGAGCAGGCCAGCTCACCTTTTAATGCGGCTGATCTGCTCACAGAGAATGGAGAGGTACTGGGTGAGTTTCACCATGGCGACAATGAGCGTGCCCATCACGAGCGTGCACGTGGGCCACAGAAGTGAGGAGAATATGGCACTACGGCCATACAGACGTGTTAGGAGAGCGCTGTCCTGCTGCTCCTCTGGGTCGTAGAAACATGTAACCCGGCGCTTCATCTTCAGCCGCTCTGAGATGTTCAGCACCAAGGTGTACATCACAGAGTGATCCTTACGGCACTTAGGAACATAGAAGCACTGTAGAGAAACAGATAGACGTGTTTACCACTTCAGATTTTCCCCAAATGCAACAATAACAACAATAAAACGTATAGGGACAAATATGTACATGTATTTTTACCCTGAGGTCTAAAAAACATCAGAATTCCACTTCCAGCCTCTCTTTATCTTTTTGAATGTTTTTGTGCTATACCTTGAAGACTTACATATGTAAATGTGTTCTGATTAGCTACCTTGTATTGTGCCTCATTTTAAAAAGAGTAAAGGCTGAAAAACCCCCTTGTAATTGGAAGTTTATGTGGGTTAAACAGGCAAATATTCACTGAACAAAAATATTGGTGTTAGTGAGCACTTCTCCTTTGCCAAGATAATCCATCCCACCTCACAGGTGTGGCATATAAAGGTGCTGATTAGACAGCATGAGTATTGCAGAGGTGTGAAATGTGCACTGTTTTGCCTTACTGGAGGGGCAGTCAGTATCTGGTCTGGCCACCATTTGCCTCAACTCCATCGCATCGAGTTCATCAGGTTGATGATTGTGGGTTCTGGAATGTTGGTCCACTTCTCTTCAATGGCTGTGCAAAGTTGCTGAATATTGGTAGGAACTGGAACACACTGTCGTATACGTCGATCCAGAGCATCCCAAACATGCTCAGTGGGTGACGTGTCCGGTGAGCATGCTGGCCATGCAAGAAGTGTGATGTTTTCAGCTTCCAGGAATTGTGTACAGATCCTTGCAATATGGGGCCGTGCATTATCCAGACGCCATCGAATGTGAACATGTGCCCACTCAACATGACAGATTGTGCAGAAATTCTTTGGTTATGCAAACCGATTGTTGCTGCTGCGTCCGGGTGGCTGGTCTCAGACGATCATGGAGGTGAACATGCTGGATGTGGAGGTCCTGGGCTGGTGTGGTTTCACATGGTCTGCAGTTGTGAGGCTGGTTGGATGTACTGCCAAATTCTCTGAAATAACTTTGGAGATGGCTTATGATAGAGAAATGAATATTAATTTCACGGGCAACAGATCTTGTAGACAGGCAGTCCAAGGCACACCTGTGCAATATTCACGCCGTCTAATCAGCACCTTGAAATGCCATACCTCTGAGGTGGGATGGATTAT
The DNA here is from genome assembly GCA_037974485.1 of Hemigrammopetersius urotaenia. NCBI lineage: Eukaryota > Metazoa > Chordata > Actinopteri > Characiformes > Alestidae > Hemigrammopetersius > Hemigrammopetersius urotaenia. The sequence continues at coordinate 16,264,039 of JBBPDC010000038.1, forward strand.
CTCAGCAAAGGAGAAGTGCTCACTAACACAGATTTAGACAGATTTGTGAACAATATTTGAGAGTAATGGGTCTTTTGTGTATGTAGAAAATGTTTCAGATCTTTGAAACAAAAGTGTTGCATTTATATTTTTGTTCAGTATATGTATGTGTGTTAGTCATGTGACATCACTGAAACAACACATTCAAAACGGACCATTTTTGCAGCCCATATAACGGTATAACCATATATATGGTTTGTAAACCATATAACAACAACAGTAGCCTAAATTCCTATATGGATAAGAGTACTGCAACTTTAGTGACAGTGACAGGAAAAGAATAAACGAAGGCCGGTCGCTAAAGAAAATTATTCCAGGAGGGTCAAATATGTTTTAGCTTTTAGGTTGATATGCCCCAAGTTTGTGGTTAGCTCGCATGATCTAAAATAGCTATGTCATTTGCTAGCATTCATAGAGTGGATTTATTAAAACTTTGTAATCATTCTTGAAAAATGAAATAGCAAGTTGATTATTTTACCAATAGTTATAACTCAGTGCTGTCTTCCTCTTTCAAATAGATTTTTGTATATTTGGTGATTTCCTACTACAGCAAATCATAAAAGTCTTACTGAGTTCAAATGGGTATCTTAGAACCGGGAAAACACTAAAATATTCAATATTTCCAGTGGCACTCCAGGGCCAGGGTTGGGATTCACTGCTGTAAATGAAACAGCGTTCCTATTGATTCATCCTCTTAAGTCTTGTAATTCCACAGCAGCCAGCTCTATGGTCAATTAACCGGGACATGGAATACTAATAAATGTTTAACCACTAATGCAACAATGACTCTGCAGCAATTACTGAGTTTCCATTTAAGTCAATTCGCGTTTTGTCTCAGCACTCAGTGATCATGAGGATACTCTTCATTTGACCCTTTTATATTATTTATTTTTCTAACACTCTAAACTTAAATCTATTACAATTGAATTTAGACGTTAGAAGCTTTCACCTCATTTCACAGTCAAATAGGCTCATATATTGGTATGTTGTAATGTAAACGACATCATAAAATATCCAAATCCCAGGACCACTTTAATGCCATTTGGAGATATGCTTCTTCTGCTTGTAAACCGACTGCAATATAGACCATCATAAAATATTGTCAAAGTAGCACTAAAGGAAACAGACAAATTAATAGGGATGCTGGTTTGGTCTTTGTTCTCATTGATTTGAATATCAATACCTTCGTATAGTTTTGGATATTGAAGCTATTCGAGGGATCTCACTAATTTTTCTGAAAAAGCGTGAAGATTTACGAATCAACAACAAAAATGACTATTGAAGGAATGCCTCAGCCAAACACAAGGCATCACTTTTCAGTTTCAAAAAAGGAAATATGTTGTATGCCAATACACTTCACATTTTACCAAGAGACTGCTACATACTTCTACAGTGAAAAAATATGAGATATTGTTCCACTTCCGTGTTCTATATGTAAATTAATTTTTAAGCAGTTTGAACATAACATTGACATAACCATGCCGTAAACATGTCATTGTCATAAGCTATCATGAATTGTCATGATACAGTCATAACAGATGTCATAATGTTTCATGTGAAGCTTATGTCACATGCTGTGTACTGTATTTCTATTACGTGCTATTTCGCCATTGTGACATGAAACAATATGTCTGACCAATAGGGCCATGGCACAACAGTGAACAGGCATCTGTCACAACAGCTTATGACATGATACCTGCCATAAGATGGCTTGCTCATCAGAGGCATTTCATTCACACACATTCATACATACACATTTATTTCATTTTGTAAAGCTGTTTTGTGACAATGACCATTGTTAAAAGCGCTATATAAATAAAATTGAATTGAATTGAATTTGAATAACATGTTTATGACATTGTTATGTCAGTGTTATGCAGGGGGGTTCAGGTAAAATGTTGGAGTTTTTCTTTTGAGAAAAGCAGGAACGTTAGCACACAGTAGGCCTGTTCGTCTTGGAGAAACATTCTTGCAGATTTTCCCCAGAACATTTCAGAAAGAACTAGAGCTGCTCTGACTGCATGATATGATCTAGCACCTGTATGCAATGTGTTTAACACGCACCTCAGGGTTGGCCTCCTGGGCCTCCTCATCATAGGACAGTCGCATGACACGGCCGGAAGAGTTCAGGCTGACGTACACCTGCAGGCATGGATATCTGGAGCTCTTCCAGCACTCTGCACCACAACTGTAGCTGCAGTTAATCTCTGCTATTATACTCGAGTTTAACACAGTGCAATTCGACTCCTCCGTCCACACACTGAGAGAAAGAGAGAGAGAGAGGGACACAGAGAGAGAGAGAGAGAGAGAGAGGGACAGAGAGAGAGAGACAGACAGACAGACAGCGAGACAGAGAGAGAGATAGAGGGAGAGAGAGAGGGACACACACAGAGAGAGAGAGAGAGAGAGACAGAGAGAGAGATGGACAGAGAGAGAGGGAGAGAGAGGGAGAGAGGGACACAGAGAGAGAGAGAGAGAGACAGAGACAGAGAGAGAGAGACAGAGAGACAGAGAGAGGGAGAGAGAGAGAGAGAGTGAGACAGAGAGAGAGACAAAGAAAGAGAGACAGAGAGAGAGGGAGAGAGAGAGAGAGAGAGAGACAGAGAGAGGAAGAGAGAGCGTCTTACTGGATGTCTTCTATAGATCCTGTAATTTGTGGCAAAATAACCATAATGTCTTCTATTCTGTTTGAACAAATATGATAAAAAAAAGTTAAAAACTTAAAATGCTTGTCTATAAGTGACAAATAAATTAGCAAACCATATATTTCAAAGACTATTTCTCTCAGGGGGCACATGGGAGATTAAAACCTTTAATTATTCAACTGTTTCATATTGTTGATTATGTTTTTCCTTAATCCATGCTTCAGACAGTAAAACTACCCATATAGCATTCCACAGGCATAGCAATAAGTATATATTTGATCTGTATAGTTTGTAATTTAATATATCATGCAATAATGGTGGCTGTTTTATACACGCAAAAATTTCTTCTTGTATGTTAACACATAGCCTTATGGAAGGTATCTTAATGTGAAAGCAAGCATTTTACAATAATAAATTAAACCCAGTCCATCACTATGTGCTGTAACCAACATAACATACTACTAATAGTTTCTACACCTTTCAGCTCCCCTTGACAGCTTGCGAAAGAACATTTGCATGCATCGAAAGCAATGACATCAAACTCAATTACATGAGAGGAAGTCCCCCTTTAGTTCCAGTGTCACCTTTGGATTATCCCATTTCCACACTGATGACTTATTTTCCCCTTGACTGCAGGCGGCTCTTCTGAAGTGCCAAAAACTTTCATTTATTAGTTAAAATGTCTTTACTTGAACTGTAAAGGATATACAGTAACCTCTCAGTTTTACACGATTCAGTGGATTTTTTTCTGAGAACTGAACTGTATTACCGCCACCAGTCCAGCGGTGGCAATAATACAGTGAAAAGTTGTCAACCGGAATTTAAAGAAGAAGACAAAGAAGCTGCTGCAGCATGTAGAATGACGGCTCCGTGTCTTTTCCTCGTATTTTAGTGTTTAGAAACTTTCCCCCCAATTTTCAACAGTTTATTTAGTATTAGTAAGCTGTGCCCTGTATAAACATTTTTTTTTTACCAAAACACAGTACGCAGTACTGTAGCGTGGTATATAACAGTTTGTGCTTTGTTTGTAGTATGGGCCTTAAGTGCCTTCTTGAACAGCTCGAATGTTTATAGTGATCGCGACAGGTGTGTTTGTCATGACTACTTGTCAGAATGCACAGTGACATGCTGGGGCTCTATTGTTTCAGGCATTTGCGCAATAGATCACGTCTTACTGCCAGGCATCCTTTCTACATACTGAGTATCAGACCGCCAGTACCGAGGCTCAGCTGTGATATTAATTGCCTCTGGAGGAGCTTCATGCCAGCGCCTATCCAAGCGCATTCTTCACAGGATCAAAGGTATTTGCACGTGCTCTCCACAGCTCAGTTTCAGCTCCTGGTGAAGTCCCTCAATCTGAGGCTTACCCAGGGAATGAGGGACAGAGACAAGTAAAGTGCCTGATCTTTGTCGTCAACACAATTAGCTGTTCACACGGATGGTGACGGAAGACGACAGACGACAGACGACAGAGGCACAAAAAATACTTTTCTGTAGCAACAATGGCACAGTCTTGTAAGAGCAAGTTTATAAACAAACTACGGAAGCAACTTACATTTGGGTTTACTTCCTTTTTCCATTTTAAAATAATAATAAAAATGATGGTGATGATAACAATAATAATAATAATAATGATGATGATGATAATAACAAAAACAACAACAACAATAATAATATTCATATATTTTTGTTGTGCATTTAATGTCTTTGTTGTGTATTTATTTATGTATTTATTGATGATTTGTCTTTTTCCCAACTGGTCAGAAAGCCTTTAGTCACACTGTAGTAAAGTCACTGGATGCATGATTTTAAATTTACATTGTTCAGATATCACTAGTTGCACATGAAGAAATGCTGCACAGTTGACACACAACTGAATCGTGTAAACTCACTGCTGCATGTTGTATGCACAGTAAGGGCAGGCCTGACCTGAACAGCACTTTTATTGACTGATACTGATATTGTATATTCATTCTCAATTTCACCCCCAAGAAACATAATACCTGAAGTTTGTAGTTGTCCAACAGAACAGATAAACTTCCATGTTAAGCTATGTCCTTCCAAACTTTAGTCAAGTATATTTTTTCAGTCCAATCATACTCCCACTTCTTAAAACATTCTAAACAATATTGAAAATGACAACGTTAATCTTGTTAGTGTGATACAATCAGAGGAGCTGCTACACTGTGCTGACCATTGGTGACAGTGACTTTTCCCTGATAGATTAGTAAAACACTGTAATTAGAAAGGAAAAGGAGAAAGAAGAGCTGCCATGCCTGTCTGAAGTGATTATGTGACAGAGGCAGTGTGGACAGTGGTACTCAAGAAATTATCACTTGAAGTTACATATTTCAGACAATTCATCAAATTTGTCTCCATGGTGTACCAACCTCTTACCTCACATTTTCCCTGAGCATTTTTCTTACTGCCTGATTATTTAAAGTGCTCCCATGCATGTCATTTCTAATGGCAACACTGATCTTTACCTTCAATGGCTACATGGAAGTAGGTGCAGAAGGTTTTGTGTATGGAAAACCAATTAGACCAGCTATAATTTACCTATATCAAACATATGTTAAGAATAACTCTTCTTTCTAAAGGCCTTTCCTTAGGCTAATATATTTGTGCCTTACTGCTCAGGGAAAATGTGAGGTAAGTGGTTAGTGTACCATGGTGTACGTCTGAAATATGTAATGTCTTTCTAAAGGCCTTTATATTAGGCTAAGATCTTAGGTTTAAGAACAACTTAAGAAACACTTGAGTATTACTTTGATCTAAAGTGCGCACTCGAGGGTTTGGAGCACTAAAGGCGTAAGTGGCATCTTCTGTAAATGTCATTTACGCCCCATGTGCTCCAAACTCTCACACTGTTGTTTTGTGGAGAGAAAAAAATTGTTCTTTACTTTGCTTGACATCTAAAGGAGCGTAAGGAGACCCTATCAAAGCAACATCGGGTTTAAATACAATGCACTGCCTTACTTACTATACCTTGACAATTAAGAATGGACCGCTTAGCAAACTTCTGCATAGTATTCAGTATAAGTAGGTGCCAGCAAAGAGCTATAATGATCTTACCTCTCTATATAGGAGCGCACCATTGTGATGCCCAGCACAAAGTACATCATGACTGAAAAGCAGATCATGCTGAGTCCTAGGAGAATGGCTCTGTCCTCGCCTGCCTTTAGAGCAGTCACAGTCTTCCTCTTGTCCAGAATGTCATACTCCCTGATCTTCTGATAAATAGTTCTGATAAACGGCAGACAGGCGAGCCATGAACACACCGAGGAACAGAACACAGAGACTACACTCCAACAGAATAACAGCCAGAAAAGCACACACATGCAGTCTGATGCAAAAAGTCTGAGTGCCTGCGGTCAAATTACAGTACATTCTGTTCATTTTCTAAGTAAAAATAAGTGATCTATACATTTCTGCACAATTAAATGCAGGGATTAAAACAGTGGGACTGAAAGTACTCAAAATGTCACACGTTACAGTCTTATATTGAGTCTTTGTCAATTATTAGTGTACATAGATGTGCATTCCGTATTTAGAATATACATATACAGTAATTTCCCATTTTTCGCGGGGTTATGTTCTAAGCACCCGCATATAATGAAAAACCGCATTGTTGTGTTTTGGTGAAAAAATGCCTAAAATGCCCATTTCTATAGTGCAAACCCTAAATATGCCCCCAAATCTGTCAGGTAAACCTGTATTATTTAATTTCCATTTCCAGCTGAGATATGCAACTCAAAAGGTTGCGGGAGAAAAGTATTGGGACACAGCGGCGAGGTGAACGGTTTTCAGGGAATCACCCCTGATCTACTCGGGCTAAAAATACAAATGAGAGATCGTTGGTGTGTGTGTGGTGTGACAATATATATGTTTATGTGTTTGATGTTGTCAGTGAAATTTCCAAAAAGGACTTTGATAAACTCTAATAAAAGGAAGCTCACCACGAGACGTAATAAAAGTAAGAACTAATGAATTTATTTTACTTTATTTAATTTATTTTGCAGCAAGGGAACAAGTCACATCAGCTAGAGCAAATTCTAACAGAGGAGTTGTTCTGAATACTAAGCGTGTGCTTTGCAATTTATCAAGCACTAAGCAATGTGTGTGTGTAACATGTGTGTATCATATTTTTTTATTCTATTTTCCCAGTATTTAAACTGAGTACATAAAAGATATAATCAGCAAATAATTCTGAAAATGCCATGTTTCTTGAGGCCGTGTAGTTATTTTCACTTAGAAAATCAGCAAAGCATGTAATTTGACCAAGGTTTTTGAAACTTCAACAAACTTTAGACTTCAAAACACACACAAAGCAAATGAGAAATTGTTTGTGACTGACTGACATTCAATCAATGTTATAGGAATCAGCCTCAAAAGCCGCCCAACTCACATAAACAATTCCACTGAAGTCTGTCAGAGATTAAAGAACAATCAATGAATAATCAGTGACAGAAAGTGAAAGTGGCCCTGCCTAGGGAACCGAGTGCCTCATACAAAATCCATTTATGAATGACAGTATAAATCTAAATGTCTATTAAAGCACTGGAATAGATGGCAGCACGCTCAACTGCACCTAACTGTAAATAGATAAAGTGACTAGACTTTAAAGTTTTTAATGAACTTTGCTTGAAACAAAAATGTTCACTATTACTGTCGAGATTCAGCCAAGATAAATGAAATGCTAGCTTTGGACAGTAATTTTGAGACATTTCAGCAAATGAAAATGAGACATTATGTCTGATTACCTCTTGAATGGGAATTTGTCTTTTTCCTCATTTAGCTATAATAACTGTGTCATTAATAAAATAGTAAATATTTGAACACTGCTGGCTACCTGTGCAAAACATGTGCATCAGTTCTGAATGAGTAAAATAACATTTTATTACATTCATTTTATTACACTCAATGTGTCGTTTTTATAAAGATTTTATAAAAACCTTCACAAGCCATTGGAAACGAACTGCCTGCTGTTCACTTTAAACAACACATTAAGCCTTTTTATGTTTAACCACAATTGGATGTTTACTGTTATGACGTGGTATCATACCTTCTTTCGTTTCCTGATCCTTGAGCTCCTTTGGTTCCAGCCCATAAGAACATCCTCCCAGCTGCTCCAGTGTGTCCGGCACTCGCACTGGCTAAAGACTGCTCGGACAATCTACTGGCACACACACGCACACACACACACCCACACCCCACCCCACACACACACTGTCAGTCAACCATGAGCTCACGGATCTCATATCTTGCCATTGTTTCCAATGGCTGACAGGAGATGGAGAACCGTGAATCTTCTCCAAACAAGTGCTTCTATTCTCTTCGTCTCATGTTCTGAATCTGAGAGTCCCAAGACACTCCAACAAGCTCAAGAGGTAGGTTAACCTACCAACTCAAGGCTTTAAAGAAGTGTCTCTGCCAATAAAGCCTTTCCATCGATCAAGTTTAAAAAAGCCAAAGAACCACAGACCAAAAAAAGACTCCCCTGCCAGAGTAAAAAAGCAGGTGAAAGAGATCAAAGGATAATCCTCCAGTGGAGTGAAGTCTGTCTACTTGAATAAAGCAGCTCTCCACAAACACGGCGGACATCAATCAGTGAGGCCGCCTTCATCTGCTCCCTCATTTCCTGCCCGCTTGTTTGTTATTGACTATTCATAGGCAGCGAGCAGCGGGATGGGGGGATAATGAGGAGAGTGGTGGGCAGGCAGAGGAGCGCCCACCATGCCATTGATCCCCAGCAGTGTGAGTGAAGGGGCGTGTGAGGGGAGAGTGAGTAAATGCTGCTTGGAGCCTCCTCGTCCTCAGCAGCCACATTCTGATTGGCCTTTAATGGAGAATGCCGTAACACAGCGGTGACACAGGTGCTCAGTCCCTTCTCATTAGTTACTATTATTGTTCATGACGTAATATTGACAGACTGAATTGAACTGAAACACAGTGAGTGTGTGAGTGACTGCGAGTGAGTGCATAAGAAAGTGAGGAAATGAATGATTGCATGACAGAGTGAGGAAGTGAGGAAGTGAGAGTGGGGGTGAGCAAATTAATGTTTAAGTGAATGAGTGAACGAACACTTGAGTGTGTGACCAGCTGAGTGGGTTATCATGTGTGTGAGTAAATGAGTAAGTGTGTGAGTGAGGAAGCACGAGAGAGTGAGTGAATGAGTGAGTATGTGACTGGATGACTATAATGACTGAGTGAATGGATTATCGTGTGAGAAAGAAAGTGAGGAAGTCAGTCAGTGAGTGAGTAAGTGAGAGAGTGAGGAAATCAGTGAGTGAGTGTGTGAGTAAATGAGAGAGTGAATTTGTGACTTGGATGACTGAATGAATGGGTTATGGTGTGAGAGAGTGAGTGAGGAAATCAGTGAGTGAATGCATTGCTGAGTGAGTGAGTGAGTGAGTGAGTGAGTGAGTGAATGGGTTAGTGAGTAAAGGTGGGTGATTATGTAAGTGAGTGAGAGAGGGCCTGAATGACAGAGAATCTGCGAGTAGGTGAATGTGAACTTTTCAGAGCACGTAGAGCTCCAGTTACCAGCAGATGACAGGTGGAATTGTATGACAGCCCGCAAGTCACCGTCTCTGTGACCGTCTCGGTGACATTAAATGGTGTGTCTCGACCATCACCCGTGCAGCGTCTGCCTGCATATTTGGAAGAATGGGACATTTTTCTCTCTGGCTGCTCTGGCAGAGTGCTGCATTCTGCTCTCAGAGCATGTAATTCCATTTGTGAGTGCTCCGCTAGTCAGACTGAGCCATTTGTTTACGAGCTCTGCTCACAGCGGTGCCAAGAGAAACTGGCAGTGCCGCAATTTCTAATTCAGGACGGACGTTTGATAACCCGCAATAAAAGGCTTTGACCCTGCCCTGCGGGGGAACACAGCTGATAAGAAAACTGTTTGAGCATAGAGTGGAATACAACTTTATCGTCCGACTACAGTCAGCTCCAGTCTGTTCAACAATTCAAACTCATAGTGAAAGAGAGGGCCTTGTTATAGTAAGGCTCTTGGAGAACACTTTATTTAAATCCTGTTATAAGAAACAGAATAAACATGTCATGGCAGTGGTCTTATCCTGTCATCACAGAGATTTCATCACAGATTATGTCCATTAATATAAAATGGTTATGTTCTTTTTGCTGGTAATTGTCATTACAGACAATACAGTTTGATGTCATCACAGTTCATTTAAATCAAGCATTTTAGCGTCTGTTATGACAATTACTGGTAAAATGACAGTGTTATGTCAATATACATAATACGCCATAGCAACATGACAACATGATCACTGACATCTAGCCTTCCGTCTGACAGTATGCAGTCTATAAACTCATATCACTACCGAATGCCTTGGGGGCTAAAGGCTTAAACACTTTTCGTGTGATTTCCTCTAGAGGTCCTTCGGCTCTCAGCCATTCAGCAACGCTCACGAGCTAGCCATGCTCAGTCACAGATTAGCAGCAAGGCTAAGCCACCCTGAGTGGTTGGGAGACTAGAGGCAGTGGCTGTATTTTCCACTCAGTATTTTCCAGGCAGAATCCCTCATCAGTATGCTTTTTTATTGTCTAGGCAAATAGTTAGGATTTGCCCTTGGTATCACCTTGTAGTGAAATACAACGTCTCATAGGAACCTTTTGTGTTTTGACCAACAAAGACATCTGGAGCAAATCCAAAGCATCTGGACCATTCTGCAATTGCCTCCATGGATCACTGCATTCGCCAAGCTTTCCATGACTCCAACACACACTGAAAATACACCGTAATTTGTTGTTTATGGTAAATTTTGACTCATCTGTGTCATAGCAAAGATCAGTGCTTTTCGATCAGTGATTTTACAGAAACTCATGGAATCCCAGCACACATTTGTGTCTGAACAGTGGCTTGCTGAAGTGCCTTCCCAGGGGATCAGACACAAGGTGCAGTGCAGACTTGAGTACAGTGCTGCTGGGTGCATTGGCTTGTGTCTCAATGTGTCTGTAGCTAAATTGTAGCTAAATGATGCGCTAATGCTGCCTTCTGGAAGGTCTGACACCTGGAAATGATAACTGATTATTCTGCTCTTCTCTAACAACTGTTTGCTAGCGAATGCCACCTGAGATCTCCCGAGGAGTCAAACACACACCCGTTTTACCACCCAAAGCACATTAGATGAAACAGGTTTAATAGAAAAAAAGTGCTTTGCCTATGTATTCTCAAGCAATGTCCATGTCTAGGAGATGACTTAGAGGAGTGAAGAAAGCAAAAGCTAGGCGAGGCACATATGCTTTAACGTCCAGTGAGTCTAATTGGCAGCGTTCTTTTCATTAGGACCCCCTGCTCAACCCACTTATTTAACACATAATTACATGCCTAATCTTGCATGAAATTGTGGCACTAATGATGACAGTGGAGGTAAACTCCAAAGGACAATGTTGTTGAGGTTAAAGACAGATTGAAGTGCTGTTTCCTCAAATAACGTCATCATGTTAACAGCATACTGAAGAACGTTACAGGTGGCTCTGTGAATCCAATGCTTTGTCACAAAATAAATTTTTTTGGTATTTATGTACATTCTGTACATGTTACTGTGACATTAGTGCTACAGATTCACACTGTTTTCAAAACTCACTTTAATAGGGGTTATTAATATAGACATTCAAGCTTTGTGTAAATACAGACATTGGCCACTTACTTCGTCAGTCTAATCTAAGACTGTAAACATGTATTAGACATTATGGGGAAGTGTGAGGTAATCCTTCAGTTTTTAAGGCAAGTCAATTAGTTATAAGGTGTGTGTACTTTCAGTACGCACAAGAGGTCTAACATTACTCTATGTATGAAATTATGATTAAAGCCATTGCATTGTGCACCATTGTACCAGTATAGGCTCACTTCCATGTCAACACTCCATCTATTACTGTTCTCCTGCGCTCTCTCTCTCTCTCTTTCTGTCCTTGCCCTGATAGCAGTGGAGCAAATATGAGATTTGTAGCGACATACTTTCTCATGAGAAAGCTTCAGCTATGGCTGCATTGCCACCAATTTTCCAGGCAGCTCACTTTTATTGTTTTGTGCTTTCCTAAAGAAAAGCAGAATATTGGTCGCTCTGAAGCCAAACTACTATGTTTTTTACCATTTGGTTAAATATAAAGCACTATTTTTACACAAGGGAACATGGCAATATGAAAAGGAAGGAACAGCCCCACAAATTGTTAGGCCAAGCAGTGCAAGAACCACTCATTTTTCGTAAAAAAAACAAAAAACGATACAAACTTGTCATGACACATTTAGCCAAATCCTGGATTCATACCATAGTGACCTAGCTGAGCAACCTCTAAACTAGAAACTTCACACTGACCTGTGTGGGTCAGGTAGGTCTAAGTGTTTACTGTGGGTTTCAGTCAACTCCATAATTTGGTAAAAATAGCTAAAAATGAAAAAATATCTTTGTGGTTAATTACTTCACTTAATTTAAGTCAGGATCGGACCAATACCGATTCAGAATATCGGATCGGCCCATCTCAACTAAATATGTTTGGATTAAAAAGCAGAGAATCAAAAAGTACAGGAATCAAAGGCTAAGCCAGTCTGAGGTCAGGTTCACGCAAACAAACAGCAGACAAATTACAAATGACAAGCAGGTGCAAGAAATGCAAAGAATAATTCAGAGATCAAAACCAAAGAAAAACAACTGTTAAAAGAATGTGGTGTTTTATAAAAGTCAGAGTTGTGTATTTTGGGTTTATTGAACTAAAATGAAAAAAATACAACAGAAAGTAAAACATTTTAACAGTAATTCGAAGTTGGAAAATGTTTATTCCAGAATACAAAAACATTTGCAGTTTGCAAAAACACTATGAGCAGGCAATGTCTTATTATGATTAAAGCCAAAACAGTGTCACGGGGATAGGCTGGTCTGGACCCGCTTGTAGCGTGAGGGAAGGACTCGGTCGTGATAGAACACGAGAGAGTAGGTTACCCACGCGATTTACTCTAAGAACGCTCCGGGAAGGAGTAAGAGTCCACACCAAATGG
>JBBPDC010000038.1:16309674-16320275 GCA_037974485.1 Hemigrammopetersius urotaenia
AGAGAGAGAGAGAGAGAGAGAGAGAGAGAGAGAAAGAGAGAGAGAGAGAGAGAGAGAGAGAGAGAGAGAGGGAGAGAGAGAGAGAGAGAGAGAGAGAGAGGGAGGGAGGGAGGGAGGGAGTGCCTTGATGGGAAAGTATATTTCTTTCACAAGCATTCAGTTTAAGGTCTCCATTTCTTACATTTCGAGATAAACAGCCCTGCCTGCTGAAAGTGAAACACTGCATGGACCAGAAATGTTAATCACACTTCCGCAGTATTCCGACTCTTTTGGATCATCAGTTTGTTCAAGGAAATGTTTGCATAATTAGACAAATAAGTGTCTTTCGCCTCCAGTGTCAGCTACTGTTCCTAATAACTCCAGCTAAATATCGTGTGAGCAAATTTATCTACACCAGCCAAATGTCTTGTGATGTTTTTGTATGATCACACTTTTCTGTTTGGTTGGGTTTCACATTTTGATAAATATGCCTTAATGGCTCTACTTTGTGTTTCCTCTGTTGGATTTGGGTTGGACGAGACTAAACTGGAAGAACTGGAAGTCGAGCGTTCCAGTTGAAATTAGTCTGCGGCTTATAACCGCAGCTCCACACAAAAGCCTTTTTAGATGTTCCTCACTGACTACCAGTGAGCAAGCCAACTAGCTAATGTTTTGAGGGCCTAAGAACACACTTCAGGCATGGTAAAGTTACTGTCAAGCATGGCTTAATGTAGCTTATTTTTCTATTTTTTAACCCCATATGAATTGTGGTTGAGGAATCGTAGCACTGTCCAGGATAAATCTTAATAATGAGTGATGTGGATGGATGAATATCCCTATATACAGTGACAGCACCAAATGATCTTTTAATGGTCTTTCACAACAAAGATTTCTAAAACCCTGTATAACTGTATGATAGTGAGAGTCCATGAAGTTTTAGATTTCCATGAATATCATACTGATAACGCAACAATATTCCAGAAAAAATGAACAACTACTCTACAGCATATAGTATGTATATCCAGACACATACCTCATATTCAGGGGATCAAGAGGACAGCAGTAAATCAACAGAGGTCTACATGGAGTTAGTAAGGCCTATTGATTAGATGCTAAATGACCCCCTGATGCTTATCCTACAGTCAAACACCGGTGTGTAAAAAATCTGTTTGAGTCTTTGGTAATATTAACCACATTACATCAGCCAATACTAACAGTATGAGTGACATTTTGGTCATGCCCTGTTATGTGTGATTTATAGTAGACAAAAGGGAATGTAAAACATGCTGTGATCTTTAAAGAGATTAATTTCTGTCAGTTTTACACATAACAGGAAAGTGTTTTGGGGAAAAGCTCTGGTTCTTAAGATGGTGTTTTCAGTCTTAGTTAGGTTGATGATGGCCGCTTTTTTAATCTGTTGAGTGAAGGCCACACATCTCAGTGTCTTCCTTCTGCTTTCACAGCACAAAGTCACAGAGCGTTACTTGACCGGAGCCAACAAAAAATGTATAAAGGAATTTGTGCTGTGTCACATTCATCAGGGCAGCAATAGCACAAACACTCATGGCTATGCCCATCTTCATTCTTGTTTTACGTGTAGTTGGTGAGATGGTGTATTTTCCTGGCTCCTCATGCCCCGCAGGCCTCGGTAGCTGCTGTTAATCTGAGAGCAGTGCGGAGAAGCTCCAGCAGTAAGATCAGGATCAATAGCACTCAAAGCTCTTTTATGATAGCAGGAGAATGGCCTGGATCTGTCATATACCATTAAATCACTGCCGGCTCCACACGAGCCTGAAGATTCCCCAATGGGTTGTCTGCTCGCTCTCTTCTGCACTAGCATCGCAGTCACTCTCATATGGCCTCTATTTCTGCTGGAGAAGACATACAGTACGCTGCATTCACTCTGAGCAAAGCGTGTGACCATATCTGAACTTTAAATGTCTGCTCAGTATCAACTGGAATATTAATTGATGTGTTTTTTATAATAATAAAAGTCAGATTTCTAATATAAGTCCTTTTCATACCAGTTTTCCAGACATATGACATATAAATAAAAATAATAATGTTACAGCATGTATGTAATATATATGATCAGTTTGTAGGAGATTTGGGATGTCTGTATAAATTACCAAGACAACACTGTCTACTCAATTGATGCGCCACAACGTTCTTTGCATAATAGCGTTCACTAAACTGTTATTAAGTTAGTCCTGTGGATTCTGATACTTAGCTAATATCACAAACAACTGAAATAGTAGTACTTACTATTAATGGTGTTATCTCAGCTAGTGTAACAGCCAAGATTCTTTTCACTTCATGTATTTCAGCTAAAAAGAGTTAGTTGATACCAAACAGAAAAAAGATATCACCTTTTAGAAGCTGATAAGAAGACACAGCGTATGCCATGCTTAAAGCTTAACATGGTGTAGGTCCCTCGTGTGCCACCATAAACGCTCTGTCCCAGTAAGGTATGGACTCCACAAGACCTCTGAAGATGTGAAGTGATCTCTGACACCAAGATGTTGTAGCAGCAGCTCCTTTTAAGTCCTCTACAGCAGTGGTCCCCAAACCCCGGGTGGTATGGGGGTTTGTGGTATGTTTAAAATATACTAATAACCGCAAATCCAATGTGTACTCTCAGCTTTATTAACAGCATTTTCATAACAACAAGCCAACAACATAACATCCACAACAAAACTAAACAGACACTGACTGAAGGAGAAAACGGTAAATGTCCTCTCATTGCCTTGTCAGAGCCCAGAGTTAAGCCCTATTGAAAATCTGTGGAATGCCAGTGGAAGATTGCAGCCCACAAAAAGCCCACACCATCCAATTTTACTCTGAGCGTTTTACTTGAACAGTTCTGTACAGAAGGTGGTTCCACAGGTGGTGATCTTCTATCCATCTGAGCAATTCTGTTTATTTATTTATTTACTTTATTTGTTTAAACTGTTGTCATGTCTTTTTACTTGGATTTTATATGTTTTGAGTAAATACTGTGTGTGTGTGTGTGTGTGTGTGTGTGTCCCTTTATTTCAGGCTGCAAAGTAACAAAATGTGATTCTTTTGAAGAAGGTGTTTCTTCCCTATACCCACTGTATATGTGTCCTTCATGAACTGAAGTAGTTTGTCTAAAACATTCCATAGCTGCTCGATCAGATTGCAATCAGAGGAGGTTGAAGGCCAGTTCAACACCTTGAACTCTTTATGATTTTCAAACCATTACTGAACAATGTTTACAGTGTGCTGAAGGAAGCCACTGCCATAAATGAATACTATTGCAATGAAGCGGCGTATCTGGTCTGTTTTGCCAGTGATACCTGACAAATCAACATCCACATGAATGCTAGGACCCAAGGTCATGAGAATGCTCAGTGCAACAAGAAGTATAAAGATAAGACAAGCAATAATGAAAAAAAAGACAATAACAACAGCGCAACCAAAAAAACAAAACAAAATATAAAACATAAAATAGCATAACAAAATAAAAGAACTAACATACACTGCGGTGTTTAATTTTTTAATCTGTAGTGCAAATGGTTTATGAAAAGTGACTTTTAGGCATAAAAACATAAAAAAATGCAATACAGTAATGCCTTAATTTTATGTGGATCAGCATTTGCGGATTCAGTCTAATGCGGATTTTTCTGAGCACCGAACCAGTCCAGCGGTGGTACTAATACACTGAAACAACTGACATAAAAAAAAAGAAGAAGAAGAAGAATAAGTCTTGTTGACATTATTACTTATAAAACAATAACGTTTTCTGATTGTTTATTTACCATTACATTTTCTTTAAGGGTAAAGCAGTAAAAAAAATTAAAATAAAGTGCAGATTTGGGGCAGATATAGAGTTTACACTATAAAAATAGGCATTTTAGGCATTTTTTAACCTAAACACAACAACGCGTTTTTCACTATACGCGGGTGCTCTTGAAATGGGAGACTACTATACAATGAAATAGCAGCAGGTGAGGAGGAGATGGATCATCATCACTCCTTGATTGACTTTTGTTAGGTATTAACCATTGCATACTGAAAGCACACCACAAGACCCACCATTTTACAGACCAATTTGTTTACTCTTCACCATTTCTGACCAATTTATCCTGCTTGCAACTTCCATACCTGACTGTTCACTTGCTCCCTAACATATGCCACCCCTTACCATTAGGGTGGCATAGTTCTGCAGTCCAAGGGCATGAATGAAGTCTACCATCATCAGGGGCTGAGCCCTCCAGCTGTTGATGGCAGGCGCATGGGCAGACTTCCATTCTTTTTTTAAAAACCAAAAACAAGAGATGTTTACATGTCAGTAGTTTTAACGTTGTGGCTGATTGGTTTAAATGACTTAGGTACACAAAATCAGTGTAGTTATTAGCACACATGGTTAGTGGGATCATTGAGAAGTAAAATCGATTTACAATGCAGTTTGTTGGACAGATGTGTAAAATTCTGGTTGTTGGCTAGAGTGAGCATTATCCATCACATAATGCTGAACAGCCTAAAATGAAAGCACAATGCTAAAAAAGGCATATTTGTTAGATTTAAGGTATGGCTGCTAACAACATTTTCTTTCTCTGTTTCCTATTGGCTTCTACTGAGGTAAATTCAAATATGTGTAAAGTGTCTTGGCAGTTTGAGATGTGATTAAGCTTTAAGCTTCTTCAGTTTTAAACCAGAGTGACTTGCACTAGAGTGTATGCTTATATTACATATTTGAGCTTGATGAGAGGGGCCAGGGGTAATCTAATGTCAAAAACCGAAAAACAGACAGTCCCCATGTGTGCAGGCATTTTATTAAAATAAATTATTTGGACAGCCCCACCCAGTTATATTTTTTGGGGTTGTGGTGTGGGGAGGTACTTTAACTCTTACAGTTCTGGGAACCCCAT
The DNA here is from genome assembly GCA_037974485.1 of Hemigrammopetersius urotaenia. NCBI lineage: Eukaryota > Metazoa > Chordata > Actinopteri > Characiformes > Alestidae > Hemigrammopetersius > Hemigrammopetersius urotaenia. The sequence goes on from JBBPDC010000038.1 coordinate 16,314,549, forward strand.
TTAAGGTAAAACCCGCTAAAGCCCAGCCTAAATTCCTGCAGTCCGTGCACTTTTAATGTCAATCAATACACAAGCAATAAAACATTTTTAACAATTGTTAACTAAAATGTGTCAGAAACACGGTTTGATTTAGTTTAGCTTATTGTAAAACTGGCCTTACACAGCTACTTGTGTTTACTGCTTGTAATGTGTTCTGTGTACACATGCAACACACATCAGCATTTTTATTTTTTTGACATTTCATGCTAACTTATGTTACATCTCTGAGCTAACAACAGGTTGAGTGTTTACCTGACAATGTTGACAAGCGCACCATTGCCTGTTACTTTGGGTTCCCTTTACAAATTAAGAAATGTCACTCAAGCTAAATTCAAACCAATTTTCTCATGGATGTCTCCAGACATTCTCGCTGTGTGATCACATTTGGCCCCGCAAGAATAGTCCAGTTGATACAAAAGAAAGCATTTGTGGGTGGTGCAAGAATAGCACCTACCCATGTAAAATGTACCCAGTCTGTTGGTGGTGCTCCATCCCTTGATGACATCCTCTGAAAGAAGGCTTTCTTTTTCTTTTCCCAGAGTCAGATGATATCTGCTAATATTAGCATTCCTGTTTTGGTGTTACATTGTGTGTTTGCCTTTGATCTTACTGCATCTATAATTGACAATTAGCATGATGCAGTTCAGTTCCATGCTTGTCATTTATGATGATAGTCATAAAAATGGAGACCATCTCTCAAGCATGTGAGGCCTCAGCAAGGCTTCTTGCGGTGTTGGAGTTAATGAGCCCCACCCAGTAAATGGAGAACCTGAAGAGCAGGGTCAGGGTGTGTTCAGGGTGAGACAAAGCTCAGACATGCAGTCCAGTGTGTGTATGTATGGCATAAAGAACGAATTTTCACCCCCTCAAATGCCCGGGGGAAAAGATCTTATCGGGAGACACATTTCCTCTCCACTCTGCTATTTCTCTGAAGCCTGCCAGCGATGTGGTGCTGTAATCTCCCTGCTTGTGTGTCTGACTGAGGGATTTATCATCAGTGTTCTTGTGCGGAACAGAACTCACCCTTGCTCTTTGATCTGGCTTAGTATCAGTCTCACACATTCATGTATAGACACATGCAAAGATATATAGTGCTTAGCTAAGTATCAAGGGAACGTTGCTATTGTAACAGAAATAAAGGAACCTCGCTTTTTGGTCAAAGGATAGCTAAATGATTGTCAGACAAGGAAGTATTTTACATAGGCCTTTCACAAGGATCACATCATGTCACTGGAATACACTGATTCAAGCTGGACACAATTATTTTTCAGATAGCTTTTAGAAATATGTTTTACATGCCAATGTTAACTGACAGAGTGTGAGTTGTGAAAGGTTGTTCTGTTGAAAATGAAAGAAAGCCATTTACTGAGGCAATGGCAAACCTTATTAGTTTATTTGAGATTACCAGATAAGAAGATAGGTTGCATTCATTCTTTTTAGGCTTATACTTTATATATTGAATGCTAATATTTCCATACCAGCTTTTTTTTTCAACCAAATAGTTCTGCAGTCCAAGGGCATGAATGAAGTCTACCATCATCAGGGGCTGAGCCCTCCAACTGTTGATGGCAGGCGCATGGGTAGACTTCCATTCTTTAATTTTGACTTTTGCTTTCAAAACAAAAACTGACACACGGGTCAGACACCAAAACTTGAGACTTTAACAAAAAGGAGTTGGGAGAAACACAAAGTAATATTACAGACGGTAGACCGACATCTACGATTGATCCCTAATGAACTTAAATACATTACTCCAAAACACATAAACCAATAACAATTCAAATACCTTTTCTCTTCAGCACACCGCCAGCTGAAACAAATGATACTCTAACACAAACCCAGTGTGCTCAGAAATTACATAAATGAAACCCTGGCGTCTGGCAGCTACCCACAGTCACTGTCCCCAGACCTGACAATCAGTCTAATCAGTAATTCTCCATTGTACTTTTTAATGACATTATGCTTCTCCTTATTGTTAGGCTGCATTTTTATGAAAGCTGCTGTTGCTTATCACTAGACTTCATGTTTGCAAAGCTTGGTGGACATAACAGTAAACACAATTGCCTCTTCTGCTGAATACAACTGGAAACATGGCAGTTTTATATTTGATGTCTTATCATCTCTTCTCCTTCTCCCATGGATAATAACAGGTAGCCTATCTACGAATAAAATATGTCAAAGCACTTTTAAATATTGTACACAGAATGTACACCATCAGGTGAAGCAGTGATGCAATGCAGTGTTTAAATTCTTAATGTTCCTAAACTTTCTCAAAGCCTCATAGACATTAATACAGAGCTGCAGAATCTGTTTGGCGGATGAAGCCAGTCCACAACAGCGCCTGAGCCTACCCATAGCTGTGAGAAAATACTCAGTAAAATGTGTGGCAGCGCATATAAAATGAATATTAAATGAATATAATATAAATTCATGTATTTTTTAATCTCACAGAAGATCCATGGCTATAAAAATGTTGGGGTCATGCCCATGCTGCAGTCCATTTTCTGATTATAGTAATTGTTTCCTCCCAACTATGAAGAGATTTACCAAATTATATTCCGGTCCTGCTTATAAAAGTAATGTTTACTTAAACAGGGTCATTATTTGTTTTGAATTAAGTTGCGGCAAAATGTATTAGCCAAGAAAAGGCAACATTTCTTGCAGCTTGGTTGAGGCTGAGCTACACTTTGCCCATTTCAATGACAGACCAGATGTTCAGATCAGGTCATTTCTTTATCCTGTTTTAGGAACATGTTGGAAGTCTTTCTTTTCATCTATGGAAGAAAGTTCGTGATAACCACTGGAATTTTTATTGGTTTGGTTCTGACCTTTTGGCGTAGAGAATAGGTCTATATAGAGACAGTTGTTGATGTGTATGGCCCGTTTACCTGAATATTTGGAATAACTTCCATCCTCAGCAGTGCAGCATGGTTCTTTATCTTCGATAAAATGCTGTCTAGAAAAAGATTGCTTCTCAGAAGGCTTTTATTTCTTTAGGGGCAACCTTAAGATGAACTCAGTTTCAGTTGTACGCTAGCGAGGGGTTTATCAGCCTTTTCTCTGGGTAAATCAGATCGGATTTCTAGCTCAGATTTCAAGTGACAAAATCCTAATTGTATGGTCACACTGTAGTCATGTTTGCTCACAACTATCCCATTGGTGGCCACACATATGTTCATGTGCTGAAGAGGAGCAGGCAAATCTTAGCAAACCCGTCACGTTTCGGAGCTTAGATCTTCATGTGTGCTGTTACTAGCAGAATGATCGTGTTGTATTTCACATCATTACTGCAGATTTTAGCAGCTACAACAGGAACAAAATGTGACATTAGAGTAGGATGACCTTGTCAGCAGATAACATTAGTTTAAAAGCTAATAGGCCCCCTATTAATATTCAGAGAATGGCTTACATATTAGCTTCGGTTGTACGTGTTACTGCACTGATTTTTCTGTTGCACATTCTGACATCAAGAACCTCCACCTCTGAATGACAAAAAAACATTTTTGTACTGTTGGCTCTGTTAGAGTTGCATTTTTCGGATCTGAAATGGTCACCAAAAATGGCTCGAATTTGATTAGGAAGAGCTGGAAATCATGTAACTTTTTACTGTTTAAACAGCAAATGACTTATCAGATATGCTATTTTTTTATGTTTGGCCTGCACAAGGCCTTTGTGTTGTTTTTAGACTGATTCAGTACTGGATGTTTTCAACCAGTAGTTCTGAAGGAGGGCATCCTTTCATATAGGACAGATTGTAGGACTATTGAGGAAAGAGCTTTCTCCATCTTCTTTAAAAGGAAAAACATTTGAGGTTAAGCTAAACACATTTTTTCATTAAATTCTACATTGTGGCTTTTTACTTTTATTAAATGGTAGTGTATATATTACGGTTACATAGTGTGAATGATCATGGTTTATGATCATTATTTTTCTCACATGCAATGGTTTAGAATTCCTTTTCTAAATTTTGACATGATGTGGAGTTGTGTCATTCTTAATCTGAGGCCCATGCTTGTTCTACTTGGTCACTAAAGCAAAATTTGAATGCAAGGCATCATTCATTTAAAGGAACTGGGTAGCTTCTCGATATCTTTGAGAGACAGCCTTTTGGAATACAACTCTCTAGAAAAGAGCCACTCTTTCTTATTCCGCTGTAAAGCCCTGCTTTAATGGTTTGGCTCAGCTAAAGCATCCTTTATATTTGGCAAAAACAATGAAGGTTGATCTTTATATAAGATTTTACAAGGATGGAAAACGTTAGCAGTCAGCCAAACCAATGTGGCTTTAAATGAACCATCTACTGTAATTTGGAAGGGGGAGCTGGGCAGGGGTATTCTGCCAGCACTGAATCACCATTAGCGTATCACTGGAAATGTATTTCTCCTCAGCATTTGGCAAAGCCGAAGCACTCGACTTGATTACTCAAACAGAGGATTGGGTTGGGCTTTTCACTCGAGGAGGAGACAGCTGAGACAGCTATTCTAATGAATGACCTTGGGCAGACTACTCTTGTGCAGTACAAACACCACATAAGCAATTGAGAGGTGAGACTCTGAAAAGAGGCAGCTACTAGTCATATAAGAAGCCTGAACACAACCCATGTAGAACATCTGTTAGTTTTATCAAAATTTATAATGAGAGACTTGATTAGATTTTACCTGAATAAAGTAGTGAGAAAGCTGTCATCACTCAATCTGTTTTAGGACATAACCTTCAGCGTCAGGAATCCAAGTCTGATTACTTTCTAATAGGGTTGATGTTGGTCTTATGCACATAAATTATGGAAACATAAAGTAGGTCCTACGAACATTCCCACATTAACATTCTACTGTCCAGTGAATAGTCTAAATGTAGCAAGTATGTCTTTCTATTGTAAACTGGCCGGTCCTTATGTTGGCTAAAGTTTGCGTAAGCTTAATCCTCATCATAAGGCTAGTGTCACTTCTGCCTCCCACACTGCAGTGATCAAAACTATGCTGTCCCTCTCGAATGGCCTCGCTGTATTCAAATCTGAGTAAAATAGCAAGTAAAAGCTAGCATAGCCGACCGTGATCATTCCCCCACCACCAGACTTGTGTCTTATCTTGAAACAGGTAGAATTAATATGAGCATTGGTAGGTTGTAGACTTGGAAGTGTTTAGTTCTGTTTGAGTGGTGTAGCAGAGAGAGAGATACTAGTCAAGCATTAATTAGAATAAGTTAATTTATTACAATAAGTCACTCCTCTTTGACTACATCATAAACAGATTGTGGTTTTAGTCCACAGTGATGCCACAGCCATGTACTAGCTTTCATCCCACATGTGTTGGTACTGTCATGTGAGTCCTAGCTAGTGAATAAAATCGGACCCACACATGTTGTTATCAGATATATATGATCAGTGATTTCAGCGCTTTTTGGAGCAGCTGTAACAAACTTCGAACAGGGGAATAAGTTGCAGAAGCATCTATTTGGACAGAAAGGTAAGGCTGAGTTGTATGTGACAAAGGTCAGAAACAGATGTTATGTAATCCAGAAAACAGTCTGTAGATCAAAGCAACGCCAACCAAGGACATCACAAAGCAGGAACAGAATATTCAATTCAATTTTATTTATATAACGCTTTTGTCATGGCCACGGCCTGGACTGGCGTAGCCGTGCCATGTTTTTGGTTCTTGTTTCCATCCCTGTTTTCTGTTTGTTCATCTT
>JBBPDC010000038.1:16346684-16357987 GCA_037974485.1 Hemigrammopetersius urotaenia
TCAGAAATAAGGATTCTTGGTTGTGTTTTGTTTTGATTTGATCTTTATTAAAAACTCTGCAAAGAACTATATCACTCAGTCTGTGCATCTTCCCTGCCCCAGCGTAACAGCTAACAAGGTCTAGTTCAAGTTCAAGCAGATGTTTATTGTCATTTCAGCCATATAAATGCTACAATATTTTCTAAAAAAAACAAAAACAGAACACCACAAGACTACACAAGTGCGGTCTGGATGGGACTAAAGAGAAAGTGCACAAAAACCTCAAGAGCAAAAGAACAATTTACAGGGCAACATAAAGTGCAGCCCGCAGGAGCACAAACTATACTAATTTAAGAGTGCAGTATTATGACATACATTTTCTAGCAGCAGAATTGTGTGTACAAAAATGTAAAATGCAAAAATAGCAAGTAGCAACAAAAAATGTAAATACACAAATAAATCCAAGGTATTTACAGTGACGGTTAGTTTTCTTTGTTTATGGCAAAACTAACTGTCACTAATTAGTATTGTGCAAACTATGCCTCCATATGCGAGAGCCTAAATGCATCAGGACTGACTTGGCTATCCATCTGAGCATGCCCCTTAACCCCGGCGGAGAGTAGAAGGACTTCAGTGATTCGACTTGTTTGGCTGGGTACCCACCCTTCTATGTTTCAATTAAACACTTTTGTTCCTGAAGTTTATCGCATTTGCGTCTACCTTTCTCGCACCAGCATGACAGTAGTGTTAGGAGTCTTGCCCATGGACTCAATCAAACCCTAGTCTGCTACATTGCTGGATGGTGGTTTATCCACTATGCTCTTCCAGCCATTGCCTTAAATCACGGATTACAGTTAATTGTTAAGTAGCACTTTATGATGTGTTGGTTATCTAAAAAATGGAAAACCATTGTATGGTTAAAAACAATAGCAGAGGCCACCCTGAAAACTGAAAACTGTCAGTGTACATAATATCTCAGAGAAGAGTCAAAAATAAGTACCCAAAACCATACATGCAAGTTTTTCACATAGTTATATTAGCCTGGCAGCTCCAGTGCAAAACTAAAGTCCCCTTATTCACCACATTTGGACTAAGAGAAGAATAACGTTATAGCAGAACTGTGGCTTTAAGGTTTTTGTCTAAACACGAAGACATTTTGTTTTCGGTTCCACCATGTGAAGCGTTACTCACACGCCCTCATTTGATTTCACTCCATGTCTATATTGACTCTGCCAGTACTCTCCTGATTAATCGGTGCTCATATGTTCTTTTTTACCCACCCGTCTGGGCAGATATTTCTGTTTTTCCATTCAATTCACTGGCCACTGCGGGCTGCCTGTAGCGTTTGGCTCCTTCATTGTCTTTTGTACTCTCTGTACACACATGCAGAAATATGCTGATAAGTCTCTTTTCACATCAAGACAATGTTCCCATTTAGAGTGCCATAGAAGATTTGTATCATCCGCAGCAAGTCTCAGAACAGGGTGTAAGATTGCCCAAAGGAAATGACTAGGGAGGAGGCACAAAATGGTGGCTGGTGCAGGGGATTATTTTAGATATGGACATAAAAATACAAGACGCGACCAAAACTCATATTTTCAGTGTGGATTGAAAGAAGGAAGGGCTGTTATATTCTGGGTTATCAGCATGTTATCTAACACTAGTGTGTGTGTGTGTGTGTGTGTGTGTCTGTTTGTGTCTGTGTGTCTGTTTGTGTCTGTGTGTGCGTGTGCCTTTCTTGTACTTGTAAGATGGTGCAGCCACAGTTGTCGCTTGTTTTTCAGACATGGAAAAGCAGACTGATCTTGGAGTGGGGTGGGGGTGGGGCATGGGAGGATGGGAAGAAAAACTCCCAATGTATTTCCGCTCTCTCTCTCTCTCTCTCTCTCTGCTCACACACATTTCTGCCAGAGAGCACGCAGGAGCCCATCCCCCCATCACACACAGGCAGCCTGTGCCCACTTCTTCTATTTCAATCAGTGCTTTTATGGAGACATGAGGCTTTCTGGCCACCTGCCATCATCTGCACTAAGGTCACCCCAGTCTGCCAGTACTTTATGGCCAAAGAGAGAGGAGAAAAGTCACACAGCCTTGAAAACCAATGCAAAATGATAACATTTATTTCCATAAACTGCAATCTGACAAAATGAATATGAGTAGGTTTATGTAATCAAATCTGTTTTATATAACTGCAAACAGTTCTAGTACAGGGGCGTGACAGTAAAGCATGTGTAAAGACACTACAGGAGCGGCATTAACTCGTTTTAGCGTGCCAGTTCGGCGGAATGTGTTGTGCTCAGCGGTTGGGCGAGTGTCAGGAGGATATCATCGACCACACACACCTCGTCTTGTTCGTACAAGCATGGCACAAGTGGCAGGAAACGTATGTGCAGAATGCAAGCATGTGTTTGGCTGCCCTCAGTGCTCTTTCGCTTTCTTGGAGAGCAAATGTTTTCACAAGTATTATGTTCCACTCATCATGAAACTCACTATTGCAAAAAAGGGTAACAGGATGTTGTATCTTTTTTTTTTGACACTTTGGTAATGGTGAACATACAGTCACGCATATGCAGGCATATGCCGTCTCAACACTATCATATTTGGTAAACAATAAACTTCTGAGGTCATTATGTAGTCAACGACCAAATAATGGCTATGTAGGTTACTGATTGCAGTAAATAGTGGGCGTATTATGCAGTAACTGCCCATCATGAATTTCTCCAGTATGCCAAATGTACCCAGCTAATAGTGGCTCATTGGATACTTCACTCTATATGATATGAGGAGTGGCATGCCCACTCGATACAGAATATATTACATACAATGGGTCCAGAGGTCATTAAGTGAAATATGAGTATTGCTGATTGTAGGCCAACACTCCTGCACTTATCGATGTGACTGAGTTACATGAAAGAAAGTCTACTACTAGACATATATAATAGGGTTTGCACAAATATTTTGGTATTCAGCTAGTCATTAAGCCTCGCTCTTGCAGGTTAAATTATTTCTGAATCAAGAAATCAGGAATGTGAATCTAGCTTTCTTTGATGGACTGTTGGTTTTCTTCTTTCTCTCTGTGACCTTGTAAGTAAAGAAAAAAGGTTGAGTATTCTGGACAGCCCCTTAGTAGCTTACTAATGGGGACTATCTGCAGTTTAGATGGGCACTGCACATTGTATTACAGTAAGTTTCAGTCTTAAGCATCTTGTCCACAGAGGTACACGGACTGTGAACGGCACGCTATAATCACAGGAGTTCTCTGAATCTACCACCTATTGGAGGATTTAAACAGGTCCTGGCCATTCGTTCAGTCAGATGGGAAAACAAGGCTAAATGCTAAATGCTAGTGCCTAATCTGTTATCTTCTCAGCACAGCAGGGCGCTTTTCAGATGATATATAGGCCTGGTTGCTAAACTATATAATATGCTTTCTAATTTTATACATTTTATTCTGACTTTTGTTTGAAGCTGTGTGCAGTTATACTCTCGCCAACTTCCACTTTACTAAAAAAAGTTTGTTTTTCTTTGTGGAAACATCATGCTAAAGGTTTTGGCATTGGGCATAGGTCTGCATGTCTGTCATATGACCCTATCCTATCAGAGACCAGCAGTTTTCAAAACATACCAAGACTGGTTTACAAGACTGTATTTCAGCACTGCCCTACACAGTATGCAGTGGAACTGGTTTCGTATTTTGGGTTTTGTGTTCAGCCACAAAGCAGATTTTAGATGAGATTTTTAGCGTCCCTGCTTGTCGACACCAACTGCTCAAACTGCGGACTGTCAACTGTCAAAACCACTCTTGACTAATCTTATTGTGTTTTGTTGAGAGTGCCTGTCTTATGATGTCAATAAAATGGTGAGTGGGTGCAAGCTTGCATGTACTGTATATTCCTATTTTGGCCATCATTTCATTCTTTTTACACATTTAGTGGATATGCAGAAGAATGACGACAAAATGTTTAGCCTTTGGAATTCATTGGTTAACCACAGAGTGCATTTGTCGATTTAAAAAAACGACATTCGTGTTTAGACATAAACGGCTGTCAGACAGAACTCATCCAGACACAAAATAACAAAACATTCTCAGAGATCTGTGTTTTCTGTTAAAGCAATGCTGGGCCCAATCTGGCCAGACAGCATAATGTGTCCCCAGGTGCACCAAGAGAATACTAAATACCACTTACTAAACTATATCATTCAAAGGCCATTCCAGTATAAACAGAAATGCCATTTGTGATGAAAATCTTAAATGAAACAACAAAACAAGCAATATAGATATAGATCTACAGATGGCATGAATACATTACGTTTACCCATTACAACATCAGGTACTGTCATAAATATATCTGTCTTTGTTAATAAAAAAAAAAGTTATTTTTGAAGTAATTTCATTATAAAAAACATTTGAAAAATACTGTACATTTTGCTTATTAATGTGCAAACTATTTCTTTAAGGATTATTTAATAAATGCCATGCTCCTAAATAAAACTGCATAATGTATCAATGATTATTTGCCTTGTTAAATGGTTCTCCTCTGTGATGGAAAACCATCTGTGATGGATGGCCCTAAAGCATCAAAGAGAGTTCCACTATTGTTTGAAGTCACAGGACCTTTTTTGGACTATATAGAACCATTTTTGCTGAGAATGTTGTTAATAGTGATACGTGGCTTGAAGACACCACCTTGTCATTCTTCAAATGATCTATGATTCCACCAAGGTGGTTCCTCTGAGCACAGTAATGCTACATTTCTTCCTGCGCTTCTTCTTGTTACTATGAGAGGAATTTGGGTCAGCGAGCAGGCTGTGTCTTTAAGATAGAGATTCCCCCGCCTCCTCCCCACCCACAGTTTTAAAATATAGATGATGTATTACCGCTGTGAGCTCCCCGAGGCTGCCAAGACTTCTGTTTGGTGTGGGGGAAGGGATGAGGCACTGAGGACACAGGCCATTCTCTTTCTACACTTTATTTCAACAGTGTACACTTGAACTGGATAGCAGCAACCGGATGTTACATTTCTGCTGTTGTTACAACAGTGGAAGTAGCTAAAGATCAGTCAAAGTAGAATTCACAACTGCCACCACAAAAATGGAACAAAATGGTTGTAATTATCTCACAGTGTTTAGACACCACACTCATCCTAACCATATTGCATCTCTGAGCAGCCTTCATTTGAGACTGTGAATAATTCAAAGAAGCTAGCGAAGAATACACTGAAAATCCTGCAACTGATTTGCATACTAATTTGGGTACGTGGCTAAATAATTCCACATGCATGTGAAGCAGAAGGGCTGATTGGCCGATCAAAAAGTTTCCCTTTGGCTTACCCTGTGGCTGTTACCACAAAGGCTGAGTTGGTGTTCAACAAGAACCAGCAAGGAGATTAATCTTTCAGGTGTGAATGTTTTCTACAGAACTGTCTTTCTTTTCTACAGATTTCATGAAGATTCTATTTTGGCTTCCTTCTGAAATCAAAATTTCCACATCATTTCCAAAATGCTGTAAATTTTCTTTCAACATAAATGTTTTGCCCATTTTTCTGCCCATTTAGCCAGTTTACCCCATCACACCAGGTCATGATGCCTCCCCCAGGTGAGATAAAGCTGCAGACCTCATTGTTAATGTGGTCAATGCAATTTCACTGGACAGTCCAAACAATAAGTACCAATTCTGTTACAAGTATCAGGTGCCCACCCATTTTTCTGAGTGACTGGGAGGTTGGGGAGGGAGGGCCATCCTATCCACTTACAAAAAACAACACCTACTGGTACTGGCTTGAACTCCCAGCCATGAATAGCTGTGGCATTCCCATGATAGGCTGTTTACTCTTACAAGATCCAAAGTGGCAAAAATAGTGAATGCAGATGAGTAGCAGATCCAGTTTCTCACATACTTCTCAAATAAAATAGATGCTGGAAAAAGTGCACAATGAACAAAAAGTGCATTTCACTTTACTATAGTTATGTCTGAGCATTTTGTCTTTCACAGGTGAAAACAGGACAGCAGTTACAAACAAAACAAAATCACATGGAACAGAGCGAATGTAACCAACACCATAACCATGGAAACAGGGCAAAAGACAGTAGAGCTATAACGATGTACTCACAGGAGTTGCTACTGTTTATTATCTACGTTTTGGCACACTTTCTTAACAAAGGAAAAAAAACATCACTTGCTGGTTCAGTGAAAACAACACAAAGCTATGCAAATCAGAAGAGTAAGGGTTGACTGGGTTACAGTCTGAAAGGTATCAGCGCAGCAGTTAAGGAGTTACATTCAGTTGGGGTAAGTAACTTTTTGGGTTTCTTTCAAGAGTTCTGAAAGTGGGGTGGCCACTGATCTTAAGTCTCTAATGAACCTGTGATAAAAGGTGGCAAAGTTCAGAAACTACTTCATCTTCTTGACAGAACTGGGTTCAGGCCATTATGCTGACAAGTTGGCTTCATCCATACTGACTTCTGCCCAATGGTATAACTAAAGAACAAGAGCTCTGATCACATTTCTTGGCCTTAAACCTCAACTCGTGTTAGAAAAGGTAAGTAAGAGGACCCGTCTTAAATGGTAGATGTGTTATATCACAGAAGTCATTGTTCATGAAGGCTTGGAAGAGGGAGGAAGTGTTTACCAACCCATATGGCATCATGTGATACATATAGTGGCCCGACATGGTTTGGAATGCTATCTTCCATTCCTCTCCTGCCTCTGGCTCTGACAGAGAGGGCATTGCCCGAGGCAGGAGTTCAATATCACAGTCCAAAGGGCAATGAAGTGGGAGATATCCCAGGATGCTCGAAACAACTCAGCCAGCACTGAATAGACGGGATATTTACTTGGAGGCGAGAGAGAAGGATCTCAATAGAAGTGAAATATGATGTGGTCTCATTCTATAGTAAGTTTAATGGGGGTGATGACATGATCATGACAGAAAATCACAGAAATAGAAATGAACTGGACTAAGGAGTAGGACACAAAGTTGCCAGCTGAGCCAGAATCTACAAGTGCAACCAAGTTGGCCTAGAGGGGACTCCTATGACAAAAGACAAGAGGTGAAACCAAAGACTGAGACACGACAGTGCAGTAACAATGAGGTACCAGGAGACAAGGAGCCTGGTGATGAGGAAACAGGAGAAGAAAAGACCAGAAATGAGGACCAGAAGAAAATGAAGCCATCACCAAGAAACCAGAGGAGGAGGACCAGAAGATGGGGAGTGCCTGAACATGCCACAAACATGACACAGAAGTAATGTAGTTAGGCTAATTAAAAATAGCTGAATCTTATCTCAACAAGTCCGTTTCGACATTACCCTCTGATCAGTTAATGATTACCTTGTGCAGAAGGCGGCAACTGCTCCTTATCCAGCATTACACGGCAAACTCTTGTGCAGCTACAGGTTAAAACCAACGGCTTGAAAATTCCTTCAATTTTGAATGGCTGGTTATAACCCATGGTCATAAATGTACTGCACTGCCTGCTTCCATTGTGCTGTTAAATCTGTGGCGGAACCCTGTTGAAAAGATAAAGTAATTATAAGGCAATTCTTAAAATAAAAGCTAATTTAGAATGTTCGCCATTCATAATAAAAAACACTACCTAAAGAAATTAACTAAGTGGTTTAGTTTTTCCATTACAGCGAGCTCGTTTCTTCCCATAGGAGAATTTAATCCTGGGGCAGCCAGTAAATGGCACCTCTGAGGGACCATTGAGCAAGGTATCGTCCCCATGTGCCATCGTCGGCTGCTCACTTGCTCACTTAATGCTCTATTTACGTGCGATAAATGGTTCATTTTTACTTTACACAACAGTCTGGTCAAATTCAAAACGTTTTGATGCTTTTTCATGCTGTTTGGGCACCACAGTGGTGCAGTTAGCACTGTCATCTAACAGCAAGATGGTCCAGGGTTCAGTTTATAAATTTATTGAACATCTCATTGGTTTACAAATTGAGTCAACTTTATTTTCATCTCCCAAAGAGATCTGCTTCCATGTACAATGAGATTCATCTGATAGTATTTCAGCCTGGACTGCTTTTTGAATGAGGCACAATACAGGGCAGCCAAACAGAACTGAGCTTGTTAACATGTATTAGTCTTAACAAAAACAGCATGTAACAAAAACACCATGTTTAAACTGATATAGAAACGTACTGCTTTCAGTATATATCATTATGGGAAATATAAAATGCAAGAAAAATATTGGATGCCGGCCCTTTAAGATTGATAACTGTGTCTTTGCTGACATTCTCCCAGGGCACATATATAAAATAAAGTTATTGAATAAACACCTCCATCTGATTATGAAATGAAGGATGTGATATGATAATATTTCAACACACTGCAAGGACATCTGTATCAGGTTTGGAAAAGCACAGTTGGAGGGTGGCAAATGTCTTTTGGCTTCAGGCTGTTAGACTTGTTTCTTGTGAGTCTGGTTCTCTGTTTTGCGCTTTGTTCCTGGTCGACTAAGCCAAGGAGGTCATTCCCGGAACCGAGCCAGGTTATGACTGCAGAGTTTCCATTGCGCGTGGAAGAATAATCCAAATAAAACTGTTTGAATTGTTCTGTGGCTCGCAGCAGATAGATGTATAAATTTCATTAAGGCATTGTTCTGTATTCCCAAGCTGAGAACAGGTTATTGCCAAAAATAAAAACGAAGCTTCTCCATCAGAAAGGCAGAGTGAACAATACATCTTCTTCCACACTATGTTATGCAATTACATTTATCAGGAACACAGCAGAGGATGTGCATTACCAAGGCGCAGAAGATATCCACACACAAAGAAACCCTACAGTAAGAAGCCAAATGGAAGAAGCGGTCATACAACACCCTTTTTCCTTTCATTTTTAATTCTCCAAGATTTACATGGTATGAATATAGATTCATTTGATAATATAAACATTTAAATGCAGCTGTATGCAAACGTTTGCGCACACTATCATGCCACTCGCTTCCTGCGCAATGGACTGTTCCAGGAGAAGCAAATATTTTTCAGTTTTGTTCATTTGGGCATGTTCAGCTCTCTCCCTCTTTCCTCAGGGCTCTCTTACACATGAGAGTGCTGCTAAAATTTGTGTGACATTTCCTCTCCAAGTGAGGTTTAAAAATACATGAGTCATTGCGTCAGAGGAAGCTGACAGGAGATTGGATGGAAAAAGTCATCTTCTGTGAGTTTAGACAGGAGTCCATATATCACGAAGAAGCTCCATTAATGTTAATTTGTTTTTGACTAGCCGGCCTCCAGTGGCGTTAAACCACCGGGAGACCCTTTAGTAGTGGGTGTTTGTGTGTGTGTGTGTGTGTGTGTCACTTTTGGATGCCAAGTAGCATATGGTGAGATGTGTGTGGGCACAGTAAGAGGACAGACTGCCCTGTGTGTCTTCACACACATTTTGAAGGGCTTGGCACTGACATACCAAGATTATAATGTAGACAAACCGTATTCCACTGATGCACACCTGCACACACACACACACACACACACACACACAAATATACTATGCACTGCAGCCTGTTCACTGCAGATGTTTATCCTCTTGTAATTTCATTTCATTTGTTAAAGTAACTTCCATTTTTTATTTTGGACCATTTCAATTGGTCTATTTATTCTAAAATAGACTCCCAAAGATTCTAATGAAAACTGAAAAAAGGTCACAAGTTTTTTATACAACGGTATATAAGAAACTGAATCCAAGCTGAACCATGGCCTCAGCAACCAAAAATAAATGGATTTCTTTCAGTTTAAAAATGTATAAAGGCACTTTATAAAGTCAGCAAGATTTTGCTGTTCCTGACATTGTAAGTCGCTCCTGTTTTTTGTAGTCAGGACATATTTGTCCCTGAAAATATACAAAAACAAGCCCATGGACAAACACTCTCGAGAGCGCCTTTCCTCTCTCCCTAAAATACTGTATTTACCTCAGCATTCCAGTCATTGCACTTAAAACCTCAGGGAGCTCAGGCTTGTCGAGGCAAGGCTCAGATCATAGCGAGATTGCCTTTGATGATTCAGGAATGGCGGGGGCTGCATTCAAATCAGGCTGCCAGTGGGGAGAGACGAACAGAAGGAACAGTTTGATATGAATATATACGTACCCTGCCACCAGCATCAAGGAAGCCTAAAGCTAGGCTGAAATGTAAGGGTTCTCCGAGTGTGTATGTTCAAGACAGAATTCAGTAATGATAAAAGCATCATGAAATGAGAGCTTTTTGACATGCATGGCTGAACTTCTTGCAACCTTCTCAATATTCTCACCCCTTTTCACCCTCACAGACCATACAGCGTGGAGATTTTACATTCAAAAAGAATAGAGGAACCTTTGATTAAGTAGTGCACTATATCAGTCCAGCTTCTCCTCAACCTGACCCTCGCAATATCTCTTTAGGTGAGAGGAACCACCACCTTACTGCTAACTGAATGGTAAGTCAAACTGATTTTTTGAATAGGTGTTTAAATTAGGCGGCCCTGATGAAGGCAGAAATAATTGCAAGGGAAGATCAAAGGAAATTTAGCAGCCTGGGAGATTTGTAGAGATTTATCTTAGAGATGCCAGAGCACAAATCCCCTCGGATGCCTGTACATATTCAGAGTAAAGATGGCAAACTGGCAAACATTCATTTGAGTTCATGCCTTCTTCAATGCCTTTGGATTCATTTTGTAGATACAATTTATATACTGGTGTAGATGGCAACTTATAATTATCCTGATTATTTCCACCAATCAATACTGCTAGATCCTTCCTTTTCAGTGTCATTATTAATTCAACTCGTCAATTTGTTGGACTCATATCATACGTTCACCACGCATCATTCTTAAAAGTAAACACCACCTTCAGTTCCCAAAAGGAATGTTTCCCAAACCTGTTTCATTTCAGACATCCTCTCTCTCCATGAAACTCATTCCCCTTTGGGTGAAATCGCCCTGCCACTTTTTCTACACTGCATCTCATTTTCATGTCCTGTACTTGCAGACAAGTTACACACGGCCTCTAATACACCCAGAGCCAGTGAAGTAGCCATGTGGTATAACTGCACTTAGATACAGCACATAGTAATACAGGGTGGGCCATTTATATGGATACACCTTAATAAAATGGGAATGTTTGGTGATATTAACTTCCTGTTTTTGGCACATTAGTATATGCGAGGGGGCAAACTTTTCAAGATGGTTAGTGATCATGGTGGCCATTTTGAAGTCGGCCATGGTGTGGTTGGTTTTAACGTAACTTTATTCTGTCATGAGTTATTCACAAGTTTCTCTTTGTTCACAGCCATTGACATGTCGCAGAGGTTAACACATGAGGAGCGGATAGAAATTGTGTTGAT
>JBBPDC010000038.1:16358087-16379451 GCA_037974485.1 Hemigrammopetersius urotaenia
AGCGCAATACTGCCCCCACTGATTGTGTGGTACTGCAATGCAGATGGGCGTTTAATTTTCAAATTAATCGCGCAATCAATTTATTTTAAAGCGTTAAAAGAAAATAAATGAACGCAAATAGTTAACGCGTTATTTTTAACAGCACTAGTATATATACTAAATATCATGGTGGGGGCCTATTGGGTTGGATACTTGCCTCTGGACCATAAGGTCTTGGGTTCGAATCCTACTTTCAGCACAAAACCACTGAGCAAGACCCTTAACCCCAAGTTGCTCCAGGGAGTCTGTTCCCTGTGGTCAGGGAATGGAAATGTGGTAAATGTAAAGAGAGAAGTGTTTCCCACACTTGGGCTGGGGAGGACACAGGAACACTGGATGTCCTGGCAAGGTTGGGCTCAAAAAAGCAGCCCAAAAGAAAGGATGGAGATTAAGCGCTGTCACAGAAGCGCTAAATCCCCAAACTCTGTGTCCCAATAGCAGCAGACAGGGCCATATTTGTGCCAGCCACCTAATCAGAGAATGCGTCCAAATAGTCCCTCTGTCTCACGGTGTCACCGGTGCCCCACTTTGTCGCCGACAGCCTTGTCTCCTGGGTACCTGTACCTGTCCCTGTGGAAGTCTTTGTCCCTGTCATGGTGTCTCCCTCTCTGTCTGTCCAGGTCCATGTGGTTGTTCCTGTCATGGTCCCTGACCCTGTCCTTGTACCCTAGGTCCCTGTCACGTCTTATTCCTCTATTGTGCCTCGGGCAGCTGGTTTATTTTTGTGCCCCTGAGCTCTTAGAAGAGAGATTCTGTAATGTTCTGCCTGGGTCTTCCCTGTTTCTTTGTCTTTGTTCTGTCTTCTTGTCTGTTGTTTACATTCTCCATGTGCCTTTATGTGTCTGTACTCAATGTGAGGTCTTAGCCTTGCCTCTGCTCTGCCCCCTTGTTATCCTCTTCACCTGTGTCTTATTCCTGTCTCCCCCCCTGCCCAGGTGTTTCCCGTTGTCACATCAGTGTATAAATACCTCCTGTGTCCCAGTCTGCATTTGTGGATTCTTTGTACAATTCTGTTAGTGCTGGTCTTGTAACCCTGCCTGTTGAAAAACGCTTGGCATTCCATTTTGGTTCGTCTTTATTTGTATTCCTTCAGTATCTACCATGCTTGTGCCTTTGTTAGACCTACTAATATTTTCTTGTGATTTTGTATAACCCCAGACCACTCGATTGATAGGGCTTCTGCAGTGGATTACACTTCTCCAATATAAACATGAATCATAATATGAAATAGTAGGCATATACAGTGTGTGTCATTCTTCATTCCTTCTAAAATAGACACTGTATGAAGTGAGTAAATTCACTTTGTTGTTTACAGAGGGCTGTGTCACATAAGAGCTGTAGAGTTTAAGTCAGCAGAGAAATCATAATCCTCCCTGTCATACTTAATGGAAGAAGACACCTTGTCATTTCTCTCTGGTTTTCGCTTCACTGGAATAAATCCATGGTGACCCTTAGATCTCGGCATCATAGTTTTCTACCTCTTCCCCCAAGAGAACAAATTATGAGGTTACATTCGTACCTTGGGCGGCAATAACAGTGAGACATCACAGCGACATCTCAAAAAATATGGCTTTGATTATTTTCCATTAACCCTGCCTTACTTTCCAGCTAATTGAATGCAGACTCCAAAATAGAACATGCTGGGGGCTAAGCCAGACCCCCTCTCCATCCCTACGACTCAAAGTATTGCACGTGTTTCTCTCTGATGTTTTCCCAGCATTCATATCGTGCCAACAGTGTATACTGCGAAAACAGCAAGACACTGACAGAATACGCTCTCATATACACTCTTAAACTCCATCTTTACTCATCTTTACCACATCTCCCCTATCACACAATGCTATTTGCCTAAGAAGTTAAAGGTAACCTAAGCAGACACCCACCACTGACTAGAACATCTCTATACTCATAGGACTGGGTGTAATAGTGGTGGTACAGAGGGTAAGACAATACAAATTGCAATCAAATATCTGCTACAAAATCTAACCTGCTTGCAGTAAGCCTACATGATGAAAATGAATTATGTGAATTGTGTATGTGTGTGTGTGTGTGTGTGTGTGTGTGTGTGTGTGTGTGAGTGTTTTAATAAACTTTTGAAATAAAGGCACAGAGACTTAAAGGTCACAAAATATGTAAAATATGTAAAACATGTAAAGTCATTTGAGGGATTTTGTATGATGCTGAGAATGACATGAGCCTAAACTTAAGAAAAAAAAGAAATGGTTTGCAGGGTATAAGCATCTAATTTAGTCAGAGTGTTGGCCCCTTTGTACTTTTAAACCAACCGAGATCTGGTTTGGTTCATTGCAGTTATATTCTGGATTAACCATAGTATAAATTACCAGCTACAAGGAAAGGCACTGTATTCAATATCCATGCCTTGAAAATACCAAAATCTACCAGCAGTATGACCAGTCAAGAATAATAAACAACAACTAGTGAAGTTAGTGAAGTTATGGAATGAAATGTTAATAGCAATTTTACTCTGAGAGCCCCCTGTAGATGATTTATAGATGCTGAGCTTGTCTTTTATTGGTATTTTTTTTCTTATCAGCTAGTCTTTTATTAACATTTTATTATCAGCTAAACATATTTTAAATGCAATTGAACTTCAAGGCATTAGATTTGATTAAATCTATCTCTAACTACCCCTCGTATATTTTACTTACATTCATCTTAAATCATCTGTAGATACCGGACACCAACACACTGTCAGTAAAAAATATGTCCCGGTAAATCTGAATCCCCAAAGGTACAAACAACAGGAACGTATCCTCAAAAGAACAACATTGTCTTTGAAGTTTAAATGTGCACCTTTGAATGTTTAAAAGGTACAACATATTACCTCTCTTCGGGGCATTTTTGTAGCTTTTCATGTATTATTATTTTATGTATTATAGTTATTTTAAATAAGACAATAAAAAAGAGCCTAAGCGTAACAAAATGTAAATATAACTAGAAGACACTACAATTGTTTCCTAACAAAAGATACTGAAGCACCACTTTTCATGTCTGACAGCGATCCTGATACTACAACCTGAGCAAGACCCTTAACCCCAAGCTGCACCAGGGAGTGGAATTTGCTTTGGATAAAACCATCTGGCAAATACTGTAAATGGATACACTTTCTATCTGAAATGACTCCCAACTTCTTCCATAGTGTAAGTTATAAAGTTCTAATATCTACAAATATATTGTACACAGTTTCTGCATTAAGGAATTCTACATACCTGACTGAATTAGCAGTGGCTCTTTATTAGACATATTAAAAACTATTTAAATACCCAGGGCCTGTATTTTAATTGAAATATAGTGCACTATGTAGAGAGTAGGGAACCATTTGAGACACAGAATCATTGCACATCTGTGTCATTCGTGTCCCGACACTTTTACACTATATTGCTCAAGGTTCAGTTGCAGTAGACTTTTTAGGATTTCCGATCCAGTGATTTTGTCCCGTATCGGATTTGCACACCCCTGGTTTGAATGCAGAAAGGTTCTGTTTCTCTGACAGCATAGCAGTCAGTGTGGCAAATAAAAGTTGGATGATGGACTAGAAAAATGTCTTTACACTATACCCTATGTTCATCACTGTCCAGTGCCTGGAATCTTAAATCACCATTTGTTACTGAATCATTTAGCTGTATCCCACTTAACTTAACCATTTAGCATTGTTAGCAGCTAAAGTGTGCTATAACACACTTAGGCTTAAAAACACAATATTCCGAAATCAATAGATACATATTGCAAATAGTCAAACCTAACAAATGATGGTTAGTGCAAAGACAGGTACCTCACATTTGAAACGGCTAAACTAGGTGTTGCTCCAGTGATTTGAAGTAGCGCAAGATAATGAACACACAATTGCAGATGTTATATAGGGAAGTACATGGTGTGTTAGCTAATAATAAAGTGCACAGGGTTCAAATTGCATCACAGAACTATTGTCTCCACCACGCCCTCTAAGCTGCTCACCCTGGGCCTCTCTGTTCACAGCGGTTCTGTTCACGCCTCTCGCATTCGTATCTATACGCACGTTAAAACCCTGCAGCGTCTGTGATGTCAAACAGAGACGCTGGCGCACTAGCACATACCTTCCCTTTTGTTTATGCCTGTATGACACATGAAACCGTGACTGTATTTTTATCCTGTTGTGTAGCCTACCATGCAAAGCACGATAGCAGCCCCTGCCATCTATTATTCATGCCATGGTGGTGGATGGAACAAAAGGCACATTGCTTTTGAGTCACGTCGTGTTGCACCACAAGCAATGGCAT
This sequence comes from Hemigrammopetersius urotaenia, assembly GCA_037974485.1. Lineage (NCBI taxonomy): Eukaryota > Metazoa > Chordata > Actinopteri > Characiformes > Alestidae > Hemigrammopetersius > Hemigrammopetersius urotaenia. The sequence continues at coordinate 16,362,404 of JBBPDC010000038.1, forward strand.
GGGAAGAGATATCAAGCACATTGACTTTATGTGGTAGGCAGGATGTCTGATTTGACTTTGGTCAATCAAGTAGTGACTCTCTGCTACTATATTTGTCCCCTCTCTCTTTCCTTCTCTCTGTCTTTCTGTCCTCTCTCTCTCTCCCTCTCTGTCTCTCTCTCTCTCTCTCTCTGTCTCTCTGTCTCTCTCTCTCTCTCTCTCTCTCTCTGTCTCTCTCTCTCTCTCTGTCTCTCTCTCTGTATTTTATCTGGCCTTTGGTGCTTGACTAATTTGCTTTTGTCTTTAGCTTATGCCGCTGCCTGCCACTGATAATTCTTGAGAGGAGACACTAATATGTGAAAAACTGTCAGTACATGTCGGATGTCCTCTCTTTACGTGCCAGCAAGGAAAACACCTTCAGACTTGGTGCTCACTGGTGTCCTGAGTGCTCAGAAGGGAGGATGTAAATCAACAGGAGCAATGCACTCTGGGAGCTCGCCATGGCAGGCTCTCTGCTTTAGATCAGCAGGAGTGCAGACATGTGGGGGGAACGATGATGACATGCCTACTATATTTTATGTTTATCTGTTCCGAGCACTGCCGGTGACCAAAGTTGGACACAGCGAAAAAGGGAAAAACAGAGGAAGTGGGTATGAGCGAGCGCATGAGCGAGCGCGTGTTTGATATTTCTTCAGTGGTAGGACCAGCCGGACCTTGCTGTTGATTCTGGACCCAAGTTATTTTTCCAATAAGAGGCAGAAAAAAGCAGAACTGACATATCACGTAGTATGTCTTGCTTTCTTGTATCTACAAGATTTGCACAGTTGTACAACTCAATGAACTGCAGATAGCTTAATAAGCAACCGTAGTGTATTGGGCCATTAAAGAGTGTTTTCTGTTCAAGGAGAGACACGTAATAAACTGAAATGTCAGACTGTACATAATACTATTCATTCAATCTGGATCTATTTATTCAATCTGGTATTGCTGCACGTAGGTTACACACTGACACAATACACGTGTTCTTTCATTCCTGTAGTTTGGCATTTTCATGGAACACTGATTACAGGACTGCCTTGCTCACCCCTACTTTTTCAAGTGTCTTTGCATCCACACTCAGACAGAAATCCTTGCTTTGGAATGAAAGCCCTCAGATCACGATTCTTTTTTAAACACCAGAGATTACACACTCTCAGCTCAAGCTAAACTAGGTCAATGCAGAAGTGCCGTCTGCAACGAGTTTAGTTTGCAGATATGTTGAGCAGTGGTTCGTCTGGCTGCTGTCTAGAAATGAGAGGCCAGCCGGATCTTTGCAGGGTCTTGGAACTATTATGGTACCGCTACTTACAGTTTGATATTTCTTCCACGTCCGAAGCTTATTTGTTCATGATACCAACTTTACCAATTGATACCAATATTAACATATTTTATTCTCAAAATAGGTATGGTTCTTAAGGCTGTGCTAGAATACTATAAGCTAGAATGAATTTATAGAACATATAAATACATAAAATAAATATTAGGAATCCTAGTAACTGTCTGAAGTCACCTATGGGGGAAATCCCCAGATGGTGGAAATCTTCCATGATGGTGCTTTGTCAGGCATACAATAACAATATTTTCAGTTTCGTCTCTACTAGTGAAATGGTTCAGGTTGGAGGACTGCATTAGCCGATCAAGAGTAGTTCTCGACCTTGAAAAAATACACAGTTGCATTTGGTTGGATCTAAGCTTCAAGATGCTTTAACATCCTAGAATTCGTCTCACTGCTGCTATCGTCAGTCAGATGAAAAGGAATTAATTTTCTGCTAACCCTAACGCTTACCCTTTTAATTCCTACAATAAATGTATATCTATCTTGTCTGTTCTTTGTCCCATAAACCTACAGGCTGCTTAATGTATTTTTTTAGCAAACGGCACAAGTGTTCTGCATCTTGTTGTTGAATTTCTGAGGCCATGCTGGTAGGTTCTTCTCATTATAGTAGTCTCTGACATATTTATATCCTTTCGGTCTGTTTTAGCATTTGAAACAAGCACTTTTTACGTGTGAAAGTTTCCTTTGGTCTGTGGGATTTCATGGTCTGTCAGATTATATGTTATTACTATGTACATCGGTACATTCTCACTTCTCGACAAAATATATTTTGCCTGACAAAGAAACTAAATAAACAGATGCTTGACCAGAACAAACCTCATCTCTCACTCAAAGCTGCAATAATCAAAATATAATGAGAAGAGCCTATTCATTGGGAAAGATGTGCTTAGAGGGGAAAGATGAAGAAGACCAACAACATGGAGACTATCAGAGATATCATGAACAGGAGTCGAGCAGGAGTCAGGATTCTAAACTTCATGTATAATAAACATGTTTTAAATGCTTTTCTGAGAGAGTCATTTTAAAATGTATATAAATGTGAATGGGATTAAACAAGAATAGCAACATGATCAAATTAAATTAGATGATGCACACTGGCGAGTTGTGCTATTTTTAGAACAGGGGCATGGGCTACTCGTGGTTCTTGGGGGCACCATGTTGGTGACCCTTGTTCTAGAGAAACACTATACCTATGGTTACCTGGAGGCTACCTGATAATAACATTAGACACAATGAATTTTTCTGCTATTTCTCTGCTCAGTTTATTGTGATTCTTTGACAGCATGGAAAAAATAGATACAAATGCTACATCTAGCTAACAATGCTATGACTCACAGCTAGACAACAAACATGGAAGGAATCCAACAAAGCAATTTTTTTAGTTCCATGAAAGGGGGTTATGTATAAAAGGGTGTCTTTCCTATGATGCTCTTGTAATGTGCTAAAGTCATGTGCTAAAGTTACTCAAATTACTCAAAACAAAGTTGCAACCTGTCTTTGGGTATCCATAGCCATGGAACTGTATACAAGCCTAAGATCACTATGCACAGTGCCAAGTGTCGACTAGAGTACTGTAAAGCACCACACGACGAACTCTGAAACAGTGGACACTTGATAGTGCCAGCAGTAAAGTGTAGTGGAGAAAGCATAATGATTTGGGGTAGTTTTTCAGGGTTCCAGTGAGGAGTTATAAGCTTCCAACTTTGTGCTAACACTTTGGGGAGGGCCCTTTTCTGTTCCAGCATGAATGTGCCCTGGTGCACAAAGCGAGGTCCATACAGATGTGATTTGACAAGTTTAGTGTGGAAGAACTCCAGTGGCCTGCCCAGAGGTTATTCCTCTACCCAGCTGAACACTTTTGGGATAAATTAGAAAGTCGATTGCAAGACAGACCTTCTCCTTCGCCTGACCTCACAAATGTTCGTTTGACTGACTGGACACAAATTCCCACAGATGCACTCTGAAATGTCCTAAAAGATTTGAGCCTGTTATGGCCAATGAGTGGGGGTCAGCTCCATTTCAATGTCCATGGTTTTGAAATGAGATGTCCAACAAAGCTCATATGCACAATATGGACAAAAGTATTAGGACGTCTGACCATTACTATGTGCATTCAATTACATAGACGTTAACGTGGAGTCGGTCCCCCTTTGCAGCTATAACAGCTTCCACTCTTCTTGGAAGTCTTTTCACAAGATATTGGAGTTTCTGTGGGAATTTGTACATGAGAAGGCCTGGCTCGCAATCTCCGTTCCAGTTCTCTCAAGGTCCTGGATGGGGTTGAGGTCAGGGCTCTGTGTGGCCAGTCAAGTTCTTCCATACCAAACACATCCAGCCATGTCTTTATGGAGCTCACTTTGTGCACTGGGACACAGTCATGCTGGAATAGAAAATGACCTTCCCCAAGCTGTGTCTACAAAGTGTTACGATTGCCCTTTAGGGCAGACACCTGAATTCAATAATTAAGAAGGGTGTCGCAATACCCACTACATTCCATATAGTGTAGGTGTGGCTGGGTCAAAGACATGACAAACCTTTTTTGGGGTCCGGATACTTTAAATGAACAAAAAAGAGAAATAAATACATTTTGAACATGAAGTTAAACTACATTGTCTACTTTATTATTTGTTACATTTAGAAAAAAGTAAATCCAAATGTATACATAAAATAATCTCATGAAGTCCAAAATTGTCATTCAGTGTAATGGTCCAAACCATTTTTAAGAAAATATATAAAAACAAAAATACTATTTCACTATCTAGGCATATTTTTATAAGTGCTGCTATTGTTGTATTAAAAGCACTTTGCGTAATTGTTTTGTTTTGATATTAAAATCAACACGGGACCATTGTCTGAACGACAATCATTGACATCATCAAAAGGACCCCTGAAGACACCTGAGGTGATAAAGCAAGATGAGTTTATGTCTCATAAATATTAGGTATTTTCATCTTTTCATCCTGTGGTAACATGAAATAAAAATCTGATGTCATTCAGTGAAATGACAAAAAAACACATTTAAAGTTAGATTTTCCTCTAAACAATGTATTTTTTAAATAACTGTCATAAACTTTATAGGTCAAGGTCATTGTATGGTATAAGTGGCTTACTGTTTGTTTGTATAGTATGTTTAAGTATAAAAACGTCATTCAGTGTAATCAGTTCAGCTCATTCATAATACTAATAATTAGAAATAATAATAAATGTAATTATTTATTATTAATAAGATAATTGGAGTTTCAATGAAGAGCCTAAATATAGTATTTTAATAAGTCATGTAACTCCTTTCAATTTTGTATTGCTAAATACTATTTTTTAAATGATCTATTTCATTACATTGAATGACATTTTATGGGTTGTTTTTTAGAAACAAGAGTAAAAATGTATGGTGGTTACTATTTTTTGCAAAGAAAATATTAAAGTTAAACAATAGACAAAACAATTTACCCAAAAAAGAAAAAAAACTTTTTTTTTTAAGCTTGAAACCCCAGTTTCATCTTTGACTCGGTTATACAGTACCAAAGCAACAAAATGTACCACGTGCAGTTACAGATCACAATGTAGTTTTGTCTGAATTGTTTAAGTAATAAAAGTAAAACATTAGAGGTAGAAGTCCAACCTTAAATGCTTTACACTAAGCAGAGCACACTTGTGCATGTCTTCTCTTTCCTTCTTTCTCCCTGACGACACCCCCCCCCCCTCTCCAGAGGGAGTCTTACCTCATTACTGGTCTGCTTTGGCAGTCTGCCAGTAGTGCACTCCCTTTCAATCTTCCTCCTCCATCTCCATCCTGATGGGCAGGGATAGAGAATGACCCTCTGCCCCGCTCTGGGCTGATGGGATCAAGGGGAAATAAGAGGTGCCCCCCTCCCCATATTCTCATTCATGTGCTGTCTGTATCAGAACCATTGTTACTTTCAGACCTCACTTTTCTGTGTCCTGGTGGGGAATCAGTTAATGTAGTTTTTTAAACAGAATCTTTAATTTACAAAAAAAAAAATTTAAAACGAGTGTCGCAGCATATGCTGGCATTCAGAAAGTTGTCACATAAGACTGATCTCTGTGTTTAATTAGTTCCCAGTCCAGACTCACTTCTTTCAATGTGTGGTGCATTATTTTTACGAGCAGAATTCTGTCTTACATTCAACTTCCTCTGGCTGTGGGGTGAAAAACATTATGGGATGAATCAAGTTCCTCTGGGTATTCTGGCTTACTGCATGCAGTAACATTTATACATAACTAGCCCAGCTACTACAAAGCAATGTTTCTAAAACATATCAAGAAACATAAATACTGTGTATACTGTCTCTTCATTGGCCACAGCAGAGCCTTTTATTGCGACCACAACAAGCTATGGCATGTCCTTGGGAAAATGGGCACACCAGAGCATCTCACTGTTCTAATGAGAAATGTCCACACTGATCAAAGAGCTACAGTCATGACAGGAAATGGAAAAATAAACTGTTCTACATCAAGTGAGCTAGACGAGGCTGTCCACTATCACCACACTTACACAGCCTAGATATGAAACATATAAGAGGAAGCTGACCAGAGAATCTGATGGAAAAATGTGGATCACACTGTAGCTGTGTCTGCAAAGTGCACTTGTTCACTCATTCACTTCTTAGTGTTTGCTATATAGGGGGCTTACTAGTGAACAAGGGGAGGTGACGTTTAGTTAATTTTGGACACTCGGGATGTCAGATTTTTACTAACTGTTGCTTAAATAGTGCCGGATCTTGGCAAATTATCTCTGTCGCTTGAACACACATCTCAGACACAGCCTGGCTGATTCACTAAATAGTACCCTACATAGAATGAGTGCACTTTTCGGACACAGCTCTTAACATAATATCAGAAGGACCTAGAAGCTCCAATTAGAAAAGTTAAAGTGAAAAAAGTTCAGCTAACACGAAGAACACAAAGGGGCACGGCCACAAAGTTTACCACTGATGGTGAAGATGTAGAATTGCTTGACAGCATTTTTCTACCTGGATCAGTAATTACCAACAGAGGATCCAGCAATAAAGAAATAAAATGTAATTATGTGTATCTGCAAACAAAGATCAGAACTGTCCAGGATATGATCTTCAGTGTGAGGATCTGATGTGAAAGGATGTGAAAGCTTGTCGATAAAAAGTGAGAAGTACTCATGGCTTTGAACCTGGTATTAGTGCAGATTTTAAATTACCTTATGAAGCAAAGAAAACAAACAAATGGACCAAGTCAAACCTCACCCCTCACTCCAGTCAGCCAGACTGAACCAGTTCATTAGAAAAGACAATAATGTTTGGAACACTTGATGGTAAAAGAGAGGTGGATGTCAGAGATCCCACGAACAAGCTGTTAAGAAGCCTGAACCCGCGTAAGATAAGATAAACCTTTATAAGTGGAAAATTTGTTTGGTCACGGCAGAAAGTGGACAGTACAAAGTTAAGATCAGAAAAACAATAGAATACAATAAAATAAAATAGAATAGGGTCTCTTGATATATTGATATATTAGTCTCTCCAGCTAAGGCAGGCCTAAAAGTATAAGAAGTTCTGGAGATTACTGTATGGTTGCCAAGAGGCAGAATGGGTACATAATAATAATAATAATAATAATAATAATAATAATAATAATAATAATAATAATTTTGTAGGATAATAAAACTTACAAAGATCTGTTTTCTAGCTATTCATGTAAAGTGAGAAGGAGCATTTCGCATTTTTCTGCTGATCCTTGATATTTCATTGGACATCTTGATTCAAAAGAAGGTACTTATCGTTTCCTTAAAGGAGCAGAATGGGACCATTTTCTTGTGTAATTTGCAAAACGGCTTTGAGATGCATCATTTAAAATGTCAAGAACTAAAAAGAAAACAAATGGATGCTGTTGCCCAAACAACCATTCAGTGTTTTATATAAAATGTTTCTAGTAGTAGCTTAATTAGTAGTGAGGGAGAGAATTCATTCCTTGGCCCTTCAGAAATAATCAGCCTCATCCTTCAGACAAAATTCAAAGCTCGAAGAAACATAGTTGACTTCTTGAAAACAAAACGAGGTTTTCTTGTTACTTTTAGGTAAAGAAAAGTGAAGATGTGTAAAATTTTCTCTCTTTCCTTCATGCATTTTTCATTATCCCTTTACGGTCAGCTTGACACTAATCTGTTTTTTTTTACCTTCCATAACCCAACACTATTCTTTGGCGTGACACCTCCATCTTGCACACCTCTTTGTGGTGGGCTTTGAAGAGCGATTAGCAATTAGATCAAAGAAGTGGGGAAAGGGCTGCAACACTGCAACAATTCAAGCCTCACAGAAAAAAAAAAGGGGGGGGGGGCTTTTGCTTTTCCCTTGCCAGCAAAGGAGCAAAGGATTAAATATACCCCTAAACAGGTGTTCCAGAGAGTCTGCTCTGGGGCCTCTTGATATATTAGTCTCTCCAGCTAAGGCAGGCCTAAAAGGATAAGAATCCTTTGCCTGCTGCTGGACTAAGAAAACAATCCCGAAGACTGGAATGTAGAGCCCCGCTGTGGCTAATTGATTGGAATTCGGTTGACCATGTGTGTCTACCTTGGGCTGGGAGAAATAAGCCATGTTAAATCACATTCATGTGCAGTGGTGGCTCTCGGCTTTGTAGTGAGCACAACACAAAGCACTGTATGTTGGCAGTGGAGTGGATCATTGTCTTTCATGCCCATGGGATTTTTAAACAAAGTGTTTGACATTTTTTAAACAATGAATCGATGAAAGATGGAGGTCAAAAGACCACAAACCCTCTGTCTACACAAATAATAGATGTTATTCAGATGCTTGAGGGTGATATTAACACAGTGAAAATGTGATGTTTTTTTTTAACGCCATGAAGAGTTTCTTTTCTTGATTTTGTCAGCTTGTGAAATATAGTTCTGGGAGTCCATAAACCCCATTAAACCACAAAAAAATAATGGGGGTATCTAAACTTTAAGACCCTGCTATGCCATCGTAATGTCTAATACAAATACATTCAGGAGATACAGTGTTTTATTTTAGCCTGCGTGTCTTTGTAGTTTTTTGTATTCTGTAATGTAACCTATTCCTGTAATGTGAAATATATTTTCTTTTTCAGACCCCAGGAAAAATTGCAGGACTATATGGCTTGGATAATGAGGGCTAATCTTATAAACAATGAATAATGAAAAAGCTAGAAGTTATAGCTGCAAAAATAGCAAACTGATTGACCTAGTAAACCATCAGCCTCTATTGTACACCTTAAAAACAGTAAAATGTTACTAGAACTGTCAAGCTTTTAGAACTTGTCAGCTGTGACTCTGCATTGTAAAGCAGATTCTCGGGAATTGCCAACAGTTTTGAGAACAGAGTGAAAATAAAGTGGATTTTGTGAACTGAAGACACATAAGCAATTAATTCATTTTCATTGTTAACTCAGTTGACTTGTATAGCAAAAAAACAGAGAGTCTTCCATTAACTCATGGCTCCTAGCAGTGAGGTGGGCATGGCTCCCGGAGCACAGGTGGTACTGAGAGGTAGACCCTGTGGTTGAGGTGCAGGGAGTCCAGAGAGTTATGGTGGATGTTTGTAATCAGATGTCATGCACTGAGAACTCACGTTGGTCTTCCAGTCCATAGCCTTCCCAGTCCATAAGATACTGGAATCTACTACGCCACCTCTGAGAGTTTAGGATGGTTTTGACATTGTATGCTGTGGATCCATCCATGACCATAGGAGTAGACAGCTTCTTTAGACTAGAACCCTTCTGTACTGAAGAACAGAGACATGGTTTAAGCATGGATACGTGAAACACAAGGTGTATGCAATAGTGGAGAGGGAGCTGTAATCAAAACATCACAGCATTGATGCGTTGTGCTACTTTGAATGATCCAGTGTATTTTGAGCTTAACCTTCAAATGTCTCTGTTGGATAACAAAACTCTAATCATCGATGGTGGTCAGCCTGACCGTTTGATTTGCTATAAGGATTCAGTCTCTTGCTCTGCACCACACTCTTTTGCATCATCTGGCTCATTGATCTTCTGAAAGGCTGTTGGTCGTTGTGTCTTCTGCAGGGAGGAAGGATGCCTGATACCCCAGTACTCATTTAAAGTGAGGATGGAGTATCAGTGGTGGAATGATATAGAGAAATATGCACAAATTTGATCCAGGGTAGGTAATCTACCCCATGATATTGTTCATTACTGCAGTAGGGCAGCGGTATATGTACAGCACTCCATTTGGCCATTGGTTTCAGGGTGATATCCTGACGATAAGTTTAGGGTGTGGCTTAGTTTTTACAGAAAGTCTTCCAGACACTTGATGTGAACCAAGTGCCTCGGCTGGAGACGATTTCTTGAGGTAATCCATAAAGCTTGAATATTTGATGAGCCAAAGATGTTAGCCTTTCCATAGATGAAGGTGATTTCTTTAACAGTGTGAGGCTACAGGCTTTAGAAAAACGATCAATGATAACATAGATGACTGTGTTACCTGCTGAGGCTGGGAGTTCAGTGATGAAGTCCATCACAATATGAGACCAGGGTTGTGTCAGTGTGGGAAGTGGTCGTAATGGTCCATAGCACTGGCGGGGTTTGGAGCATGTGCATGTGGGGGTTATCTCTTTCGCATCATATTTTATCGTCAGTCACCAGAACCTTCACTGACTTTTCTCCACTGTGTGGTCAACTCCTGGGTGTCTTACTAGCCTAGATGAATGTTTCATTAGACACAACATGGAATGAGTTGGTTTGGTGGATGTGATCCTCTACATCCTAGTTAACAGGAGCTACAGTGCATTCTGGATTGATAATCTGGAGGGGTTTTCAATGTCTTCTGGTCATTCACGGATGCTTGATCAGACATCTACCTGTACAACAATGTAAAATGAACTAGTTCCTTTTCAGTGTGAACTGACACAACACTGCTTTGTAAACTGATTAACCAAATTATCACACAACCAAGATATTTAGTCATCTCAGCAGTACAGCAGTACACTAAGTGATTTCTGATAATTACGTCCCAGGACCGTAGGGCTCCTTAAATAATGGTATTTGAACAATGCAAAGTGGAATCAGATTGTGCCATACGCTTTTTGGCACTGTTTACACTTGACGTTGGGTGAATCCTGTATCTGGATTTTGTCCATAAGTGTGACCACTTTTGTGGTTGAAATGTGTTTGGGCCTGAAACTGATCTAGAGATCAATTTTAGAGGTTCAGAGATAATCATGCAACGTGATCAGTGTGTGTGTGTGTGTATAAAAGCATGCTTTCATTAAACAGGTTATTTTTAGGCATCTGCACACATATTCAAAAGTAGGCTTACAAATGCAAAGGCTTACAATCCATTCATTGCTTGTGAAGGACAGTAGACAGTTCAGACAACTACCAGATTTTTTCTTTGAACTGTGTTTCAGATGTAGCTGTGAAGTACACATCTCACTTCCTTTTCTTTCTTTGTGACTGAAAAGCCTAGAGCACTCTGCGTCACAACTGCAAAATGGTTTATAAAGCATTAAACACAGCACAGCCTACAGGCGCCACCTACTCTGCTCCAGCATCTCACCAGCCTGAAATGTAAAGGATGCACAGAAAAACGACATCCGATCAATATCTGGATGCAGAGGCTACATTAGAAAAGAGCAGGTGTGAACGTGCTGCATGCTGACTGGACAACGATCCTATCACTATTTTGTATCACGGTGATTGGATTGGATTGGATTGGAACTTTTTGTCCGCAGGATGTTGGGGGAAGGGTGTGTTGTGCTACCCACAATTATTGCTCGGTGGGGTTGGGGGGGGCTCGAGTACAGGTCTTTTGTCAACAGGGGCATTTGCCAGCCTTTCTCAAGTGCTGCTCTAGACAAATGCCTAGTTTACCTGTATAGACGCACAAGATTAGTCGCACACAGACATCATCAGATCCCTTTACAATAATACAGGGTGTATGCAATAGTCTAATAGTGCTGTATGAAACCAAAACAGCCTCTTAAACTAAAAATAGCACAAGGCATGGGAGCAGTAACGTCTGGAAAACTGCAAAATGAAAAAAGCATTTTTGGTCTTTATGGGTATTTGCATGCGGCACGATTTAAAAATTCTCATTGCGGTTTATATTATTCAGTGTTTTATTTTAATTACAATAACGTTAGTTCTCCGTGATACAGGAACACCAAAGTTCAACATTACATCTGACACCTCGAGCATCAACACAAACTGGAGGAACTTCCATATAAAGAGTTGTTTTGCTGTATGACAACGATTTACCATTTGCTGCGGTGATGCCACGAATCTGTGCCGCCCGCATTCTAAGGGTTAACCGACTTTTCCATGTTCCAGCCATAGATGCACGCAGATCTGGGGTTCATTTAATGAATTTCAAATGAAGATTTATTTTATATTTGTGTGAAATGTTCAGCCATTAGGACCGATTACTGGTTTGGCATTTAATATTAGTGGCATGGACCATTTCTAAAACTGTAGGCCCCACAGAGCATTTTAATGTAAAAATAATGACATAGAATTCATACTTAATGTCATTTTAATACAAAATATAATAAATATTAAGATAATGACAATAAAATGGTGAACGCGTGCATGACAAATATAATATATTAAATTGTATGTGAGAATAAAAAATAAATCATACATCAAATAAAAGAAATAAAAGCTCAGGGGCCCAACGTGACTAGCTTAGTAGGGGATGGCCCCCAATAGAGGCAAATTTATTGTTATATCAGCACATTTTCTTAGCATTCAAAACTGGAAACTCAATACTATTAAGGGATTGCTAATTATTGACTTGAAACAGACTTTTGCCAGAATTCCCTAAAGCTTGGCCAGCCTTGCACCAGTCATGATGAAAGAATGCATTTGTGGGCAGAGCATGGACATGCATCATCCACTCCATAAAACATATGACAGGTTTCAAATGATCCTACTGTCTAACTAGCCATATCATTTGAAAAAAAGAATGTGTTTATACATACTGTATTCTGTCTGCAGCTTACAGTTTCTTTACTATTGACTGATCTCTCACCCAGACGCACTCGGCCTGCCATGGGATTATAAGAACTGTCAAACTGATACCACATGTGACCATGTGAAGGTCAGCAACCAGGGGAGTCTCACCAAACAATGCTCCACACACACTGCTGCATCACACACTGGACAGCAGATTTTAACTGTCAGCATTTTAAGCATTTTTTATAACCATATTTATACTTTAGGCCATGGGGCTCCATTTTATTAGCCGATAGCAGCTATGAAAGCAGCAGTGTAATATACAAACCAATGATGATGTCAGCTTGTTATTGACTTTCCAAGTCTGAATGACTGAGCAAAGGATAGGGGGTGGGGTGGAATCTATCTATTGCAGGGAGTGACCAGGCAGGCAAAAATGAGTTTACAAGCAGTGCGTGGGGGAGGGGTGGGATCCTGCAGTGTTTCATAGCTCCAGACGTAAGCTGTAGCTGCAGCTCTTCAGCAGTTTACAACATTCAGGATCCGTTTCTCAGTGAAAGCACAGATCTGAATGGCCAGGAGTGCCACTACAGACAGAAAGCAGCCTCAGAGTGATATATTGCCGTGTGATTGTGGACATATTTCGCTGCATGGGAGTAGAGCGTGAAACCAGGAAGATGATATACAGAAGCGAAGGGGTGTGGTGGTTTGGAGGAAAACGAGGGAGGAAAAAGGAGTTTGAAAAATTGTGAATTACGTAAATTCTTTCAACAGGAAATGCCTCGCTGTGTCTGCCAAAACCACACGGGCCCTGAGTCAGACGGCGGAAAAAACAGCAGCAGGCTGGAGAGGATTTTCTCCTTCGGCCCTCCCCCCTCCACCACACATGGCCCAACTGATAGCGCTCAGTGAAATCTGCAAAACATCACACCTCAATGACTTTTCTCAGGAAGTTACAAGCAACATGGGCGCGTCTTACCGTCACGCTCTCTAAAAATGGTGACAGGGTTTCAGAGAGCTATTTTTTACATCCCTCTGCCATTCTGAAGGACATAATTTTAAATGTGAAATTTGTGAAAATGACAGCAAAACTGGCAACCAAAATTGTTAATTCAATGACTGTAGCTAAATGGGTCATAGTAAATGCTGTGATAGATTTAATAATACACAGGCTACCACAATGCCATACATAATCACCTGTGTATTTTTTGGTTAGTATTAGAAAGTCTGTGATGCTTCCCAAAAAGAAAAGTAACTAGGATCGGGTGTTTACGCTACACAGAAATTAATGCTGCTAATGATGTTTTGAATCTGGTCAAATAGTGTTCGAAGGCACCTGGGTTTTTGTGGCTCACAGCCTTTTCATAACTTTCCGAACAGACAGGATTGTCTACAGATAATCAGGTATTAACGTATATGTGCCATCAAAACAGCGATGTTCCTTTAAGGCTTGGACTCCCTGAGGTGTGCAGTGGTGTCTGGCACCAAGACGTGAGCAGCAGATCCTGAAATCTTGAAAAATGCAAGGTTAGGTCTCCGTGTGTTTAATTCGTTTGTCTTGTATGTCCATAGATGCTTGATCAGATTGAGATTTTGCAGGCCAGGTCAACACCTTTGTCCTGCTTCTTTCCTGAACAATATCTGCAGTGTGCAGTGCATTGTCCTGTTGAGAGAGGCCACTTCCATGTCTTCTGACACCTTATTGTCATGGCCAGCATGATTTTTTGTGCAACAGTAGCTCGACTGTGTGATTGAACCAGATGGACTAGCATTGGCTCCCTACATGCATCAGTGAGCCTTGAGCACCCATGACTCCAGTTAATTGATTGTCCTTTCATGGATCACTATTGGTAGTAACTGTCCACTGCATGCTGCCGCCGCTCCCCCACTCTCCACGATACCTGCTGTTTTGGAGATGTTCTGATCTAGTAATCTGGTCGTCACAATCTGGCCCTTGTCAAAGCGTCTTATTTCCGTATGCTCATCCATTTTTCCTTCTTCAGACAAATCAACTTCATGAACTGATTGTTGGTGCCTATTATATCTCATGCTCTGACAGGTAAAACTGTAACGAGTTAATCAGTTATTTACTTTCACTGTGGTTTTAAAATATATGTCAAAGCACATATTTATTACTATTATGGGTACTGCTCTAATAGTATAAGTGAACAGATAAGCCAGTGGGATCAATTGCATGTTATTTCATGCCCACTGCGTTTCAGATCAGAGCTGTCACACACAGCCCTATCAAAATCAAAGCCTTGGACTGGTCCACAGACTCAACCCAGGAATCACAGGGTTGCCAGTGGATGGCTAATGGCCATGCTAGCAACAACAATGTCTGTTTAAAACACAGAGTAATGGATACGCAGAAAACATTTGGTGTTGTATTTGTCATTATCTGACAAAGTCACCCAAAAGAGTGTGGCTGAAGGCAGGATTAGAAAGCTTATGAAAGGGATACGATTGCCTTCATAAGAACAGCACTACACTACAGAAACCCAGTAGGCCGTTGGTCTGTCAGTGGATGTCATTTATTATATCTTTGATTTAGAAAGGATAAACAATAATTGTTGATATGTTTACTGTATTTACATTAGTTTGAGACCATGGTAGTATTACAGGCGAATACAGGTTTACCTTTACATTTTATTTAAGGGAATAAAACATTAAACTGAGTGTAAAATAGCAAAGTGTTCTGGAAGCAGATTTGGGGGCAGATTTAGGGTTACGCTATAAAAATTGGCATTTTTAGAATTTCTTTAATCAAAACGCAACAATGCAGTTTTTCACTATACGCGGGTACTCTTGGAACGTAACCCCGCGAAAAGCGAGGGATTACTGTAGATATTGTTTCTTGCTGGCCAAAATTCACTTACTGCCAAGACAAACAACAATCTTCATGGCTGCCTAACATTGTTGTACAGTAAGGTGTGCATACCAGAGGAAAACCCTCAGTGTCATTAAGGCCTTATGAAAAGAACTAAAAAACCCAGTTGAAGTTTTCCCCCTATGGTGTTTAAGCAGATGGTTAGGCCTAATTAGGCGTTAGTTTAAAGTCCTTTTCTAATTTTAAGAGGGAAATGTTCTGGAAATTTAAGATTTGCCACTAATTGTGAATACGACTGGCAGCCTGACCACTGGGTTTCTGTCACATGTTAAACAGCAGCAGCTCTATTTAGCCTCTTTACTGAAGGAGTCACTGTAGAAATAGCACATACAAAACATACATGGGTGTGTATGTACTGTTGTATATACATGTGGGAACATGTGTATGTACTGTGGGTGTGTGTACGCTGCAATACTTTGATTACACACACACACACACAAACGAAAGACTTCACGGTGTTACTGATCAAGAGTGGTAGATAAAGATGCAGGAGATTGAGTAATCCTGTGGTGCCCTAACCCCTGTGCTATGTGCTGATTCCTCCTTTACTGCTAATACCCTAATTCCCTGCTGCTTCTTCAACTAAAGCTCACACTCTGCCCTGCCACCCATCATTCAACGGCTTTGTTTTCAAAACCTCGCAGAGGAGTGTCTTTTGTGCCAAGCGCCAAACAATTGCTCCTCATCCTGCCTGCCTCCCTTTCTCCTCTTTTGAATGTGGTATCTGTCTGTGTCCCCGGTGTGAAATGCCAGATGGCGGCCTGAACCTTCAAGATTTCACATGCAGCTTTGAGTCATTTCAAGCACTGGTTTCTTAACCATAGGAGAGCTCTGTCTCTGTCTTGTAGGATGTCGCAAATATTTGCGAACTGATTAATTTAATATTACCAAAACCCACATCTTTTTTCTGCATTGGATTTGGGCACTAAGGTTTGGCTAGCTTTTGTGTTCTAGATGTATTATTGTATGAAAACCTTCATAATAAATTTCATAATAAAGTGAGCTTGAACAGGACTGTACACTGAAATGTATTACATGGATCGCCCTGAACTAGCATAGCTAGCTAGCATAGTTGTCTGTGTTTGTGGATACGAGTTGACCAAACTGGCTCAAACTTCCAAAAGTGGCTCAAAATACTGATTATTTAGCATTAAAATAAGTAACAATATGTCACTCTCTACAAGGGTTTACTTGATTTTTTAACGTTGACTCTAATGTGTACACAAATCAGTAACTAACATCGTACACCGGCTCTTTCAGATCTGAAAAGTCTAGACAGCATAGTGTTTCGTATGGAATCTCAGACTTGCTTGGAAAATTGACTTTGGCTAATTCAGTGGTTGTCAGGTTTATAATGCATTTATCTGCACAAAAAC
This sequence comes from Hemigrammopetersius urotaenia, assembly GCA_037974485.1. Lineage (NCBI taxonomy): Eukaryota > Metazoa > Chordata > Actinopteri > Characiformes > Alestidae > Hemigrammopetersius > Hemigrammopetersius urotaenia. The sequence continues at coordinate 16,378,962 of JBBPDC010000038.1, forward strand.
TATCAAAGTGTTGCTGAACATTTGGTTGCCATGCTAGCAGCTATGGGTTGGGTAAAACTGGTGATCTTAATATCAACAAATCCCCCCACGGCATATAGTCTATAAAGCTATAAGTGCGTGTGCACTCTTAGCCCTCAGATAATTTTTTAAAGGACACTGAGAATTAGAATTAGTTAAATTTCTTTAAACCAACCAACCAAGCAAACGAATAAGTTCATGTATTGTTAATCACGTAATATAAAGATACATTTAGTTGTCAAAAACTTGCTGTAAGCATTTTATTATAGCATTGATCTGTAAATATTATTTAATGGGGTTTATAAGTTTTCATGATTCTAATAAACAAATTTGATAAATCCCATCATGTTAGACAAAAGCCCTTTTTTTAGTTTCAGATATTCATTTTAATTAATATAATTAAACTATTACACCCAGCTAATCCTACCTGTGTGACCTTTCATATGGTTTTAAAATGAATATGATATATATA